>JAJQZP010000429.1:0-196824 GCA_025403435.1 Artocarpus heterophyllus
TGGTTCCTTCTTATCCTCTAGCACTTCAATGAGAGAGAGAGTGAGAGAGTGAGAGAGAGATGCAATGACAAACAATATGGGAGGACAGAAGGAGCTCCCTTTGGTCCAATCTTGTAACGCCTCGAAATTTATTTAATGTTAATGTAATATAAATGATAAATTAGTGTGCCATAATTAATGTTTTAACATTAATTAGATTATTTGGTTGGATTTTGAATTTTTGGTTGTTTTGTTAATTTGTTGAATCCAAATGATTTCTTATTGTTTTAAAATGATGTTTTGAGTTTTAAAACACAACAATTTGTAAAATGTTAAAAATACTCTGTTTTACAAAACCGTGGGTGGCACATGATTTTCGCACAGTAAAACCGCCCATCGATTTTCTCTATTTATTCTCTCTCTTCCTTCTCTCTCTTCCTCCTCTCTCTTCACTCTCTCCCGTGGCTCTCTTCTCTCTCTCTCTTGATCTCTCTCGGTCTCTCGTTCTCTCTCTATCTCTCTCAAAATTTTTTTTTTGAAACCAAATTCGAATCCAAGCTTCGGGTTAGCAAGGAGGAAGCTCGGGGACGTGATTTAGCAACCGAGAACGCGGATTGAAGCTTCGATTCGAGGTTAGTTTTGAAATTTCTAAACTTTTTCCAAAATTTTCAATTTTGTGCATTTTTGAAATCTAGGTTTGTTTAAGCTTAGAAAACCTTGGATTTGAGTTAAATGGACTTAGAACAACTAGAATCTAAGCTTAGATTGAAGAAAAACGGATTGAATTCAAGATTTTTCATTTTTCTCCCTATTTTCTCATTTTTGGATTTTTGAGATTTTTGAGTTTGAATCTTGTTTAAATGATTCCAAATGTGTTCCAGTATGTTTTTCTATCAACTATGATTGTTTTCTATGCCTGAAATTTGAGAAAAACAGGTTAAAATCAAGATTTGTGTTTTGGGGATCGAGAAACCCGTGGCTGGATTTCTGGGTTTTCCCAGTTTGGCAGGCCAGATCACCTGTTCGGCAGGCCGGTGTTCTTCCGTCTGGCAGGCCGAACCTGGGGAAATGACCGGCCGACCGGACCTGGCTACCGACAGGCCGAACTGTACAGTTCGATCGGCCGAGGCATAGAAAATTTTGTGATTTTTAACCGTTTTCATAGTTTTGAACCCTGATTTAAATTCCAACCTTATAGAATGATTTTAAAGATACAAATGGCACACTAGGACATCATGAAATGGTTTAGTAACATAGAATGTCTCGAACTAGATATTGATCGACTTAGTTTGTATCTAGGATCGTTCGTGGTTCCGCGGAGCTAACGTATAGCGGACCGGGATTATGGTATGGGGCACTGGCACGAGTATTGAGGTAGGTCTTCTACCCCATTTCTTTGGTAGCCTGGTTTTAAAATTATTTGGCTTTGAAAGGATTTCTATTAAAATGTTTTCAACGGTTTTTTGAAAAATGAATTTATCGGTTATATTTTAATATCCGTGGACTGAAATAAACTTCATAATGAATGTAAATGACAACACTCGGTAATTGGGTTTGAATGATAATGATATTAAACATACAGGCATGATGCCATATCAGAGATCGGGTCGTGTAGCGATCGACCTTAGGGGCAGGTCCTGAAACCCAGCTGGGCCACTACGGTGGTGATGTTATTATGGTTTGCCTAGGAAAGGAAAATGATATTTCTAGTTATCCAAGTAAACTGTTCTGGGTAAGAATGGTTTTACTTAAAATTTTTTATTTGTTTATCTATTTATTTATTTAAGGTTTCTTTTAAATAATTCCTGAATAATGAAATGTTTTTTTAAAATTAAATTATTTTATAAAACATAGTCCTACTGAGCCTTTCGCTCATGTTTTATTTGTTTTAAATTTCCCCCTTATAGGTGGTTTTCCATTTAGGTTTGAAGAGGATTCTTCGGATCGAACTCAGGAGCCATAGAAGAATTAATTTATCTTTTGTATCATTAAATCAAGGCATGTAAGATTTTAACTTTATTTGTATCCTGGACTGTGATTGTATTTATGATATTGTCAGTACCATGTGTGTGCACAAGTTGTGGGTCTGTGGGACCCATACTCGCGGCTTTATTGTTTTAATATTTATTCCTTTAATGTTTTAAATTGTCTAATGTTTATGAACTCTCTATAAAGTGTTTTAATGAACCCCACATTTTATACTTAATTCAACCCCTTAAACTCTTGATTTTTAATTAAATTCTCTTTTAATTAATTTAAATAATCCACCACGTCACCTCCCGTACTTCGGGGCATGACAGAATGGTATTAGAGCTCAAGGTTATGAACCTTGGGAATTGTGCACACATAAGTTTGACAATGAAGTGCCTCTAACAGTCTAAATTTTGTTTTTAGAAGTGAGAGAATGGCACCTAGATGTTGTTCGACAGCTAACGCCGAGTTCGGAAACGATGAGAGCATGATGAGGTCTATGTTTGTGGCTTTTTGACAGATGGTAGCCAGGGCTAGACTGGGAGATTCTGATGTTGGTAGTCGGCATGCATACTTTAAGGAATTCCAGCGGGCGTCTATTCTGACTTTTGATGGCAATGGGGATCCACAGTTAGCAGAGTATTGGCTGGATTCGATCTTGAAGCATTTGGATACCCTTGGTGTGCCTGAGGAGTATCGTGTGGAGTTTGCTGCGTATAAGCTCGAGGGTGGCGCTAACACTTGGTGGAAATAGGCTAAGCGTTTGGAGCGCGGTGGTGATATCAGTTGGGACAGGTTCGAGGAGCTGTTCTATGATCGATATTTTTCGCAGGGGTATAGAGATCAGAAGGCAGCTGAGTTCTACAGGTTGCAGCAGGGTGATCTATCAATTCGGGAGTATGAGGCAAAGTTTAATGTGTTGGCTAGGTTTGCTCCATCAACGGTGGCATCGGAGCATGAAAAGTGTATTAAGTTTCAGGAAGGGCTCAAGGCTCCCATTCGGCGGCAGTTGGTTGCTCTACGGTTTAGGAGTTTCAGAGAGCTTGTGTCATCGGCGATCTCTATGGAGAATGATTATGTGCAGTATTGTGAGGACCGAGCCAAGGCTTCAGGAGGACCGTAGAGGAGTGGCAGGAAGAGCACCAATAGTCGTCCAGCTCCGGGGAAAGGCAAGCAAGGTGGCGCGACCAGTGGTAGCAGCAGTTCGTCTGGTAGCGGGCGCAGCAATCCCTACAGCTTTCATTGTCATTTCTGTCAACAGCCCAAACACATCAAGAGGAATTGCCCGATCAGGAGTGCTCGTCTTGGATCTCAGACCGGGGAGGATGCCAGTCATCAGTCTCAGTCTCAGTCTTAGCCTCAGACCCTACCTCCGCCTCCGCAGTACCCGCAGTTGCAGTATCCCTAGGTCTCTCCTCAGCAATTCTCATATCCAGCACGGGGGCAGCAGCCGCAGCATTTTCAGTGCAGTGTTCCTCAATATAGAGCGCCAAGTACAGGTAGTGTGCAGTCGTCCCCATCTCAGCAGCATCGACCGAGTAATCTAGGACCCAACAATGTCGGTAGAGGGAAAGGAAAGGCGCCAGTGCAGGTTCATGCAATGGCATCTGGAGGGTCAGATTCTCATGTTGGTAATGCGGTTGTCGATGGTATGATCTTGATTTCTAGATCTTTAGCTCATGTTTTATTCGATACCGGTGCCTCTCATTCTCTCATTTTGAGTTCTTTTGTACATGCCTTGGGATTAGAGGTAGAAGAGTTTAATGAACCCCTAGTCATAACTTCTCTCTTGGGGCGGGTGTGTGTAAACTGTATGTGTAAATCCTATAAAATAAAGATTGGGGATGAGATTTTGAAAAGTGATTTGATTATACTCCCATGAGCTCCTATGATGTAATTCTAGGGATGGACTGGTTGTCTAGGTATAGTGCAGTCGTGGACTACCAACTTAGAAAAGTGACCCTAGTGTCTGATAGGGGGACGGTGATCACTTACCAGTCGTGGAAACTAGGTTGTTGTGCTTTTCTTGCCAATCTAGATTGCGAGCCCTATGTTTCGAGTGGAAGTGTAGTGATTTCGATGGTTGATGAGTTCGAGGATGTCTTCCCCGATGAGTTGCCAGGATTACCACCGCATAGGGAGATTGAGTTTGGTATCGAGTTGTTTCCAGGGACATCACCGATTTCTATGGCACCTTATCGGATGACGCCGGCAGAAATGAAAGAATTAAAGAAGCAACTTCAGGAGCTTGCTGATAAAGGGTATATTCAGAATAGCACATCTCTATGGGGAGCACCGATTTTGTTTGCTAATAAGCATGATGGGACTCTCAGGTTATGTGTGGATTATCGGCAGCTGAATCGTGTTACGGTGAAGAACATGTATCCCTTGCCTAAGATTGATGAGTTGTTTGATCAGTTGGGAGGTTCGCGATACTTCTCGAAGATTAATTTGAGGTCGGGTTATCATCAGCTCAGGATTAAGGAAGAGGATATTCCCAAGACAGCTTTCAGGACTTGGTATGGGCACTTCAAGTTTTTGGTTATGTCGTTTGGGTTGACGAATGCTTCGACAGCTTTTCTGGATTTGATGAACAGGATATTTAGGCCGTATCTGGATCAGTTCGTGATCGTGTTCATCGATGATATTCTTGTGTATTCTAAGACTTGGGAGGAGCATGAGCAGCATCTCCGGATCGTGCTTCAGACTCTGCGGGAGCACCAGTTGTATGCTAAGAGGAAAAGTGTGAGTTTTGATTGACTGAGGTCAAGTTTCTGGGTCATGTCATCTCAGAGCATGGTATTTCGTTGGATCCGTCCAAGATTGAGGCTATATTGGAGTGGGAACGACCAAGGAATGTAGCGAAGATTCGCAGCTTCTTAGGTCTTGCTAGTTATTACAGAAAATTTGTGAAGGATTTTTCAAAGATTGCAGCTCCGTTGATGAGATTGATCAAGAAAATGCCAGGTTTGAGTGGGATGAAGATTGTGAGCTTGCTTTTCAGGAATTGAAGAACCGGTTGACTTCAGCTCCAGTGTTGGTTATTTCTAGCAGTGACGAGCCATATGAGGTTTATGCGGATGCTTCAAGGCATGGACTTGGATGCGTGTTGATGCAGCATGGACATGTAGTTGCGTACGAATCAAGACAGCTACGACCTCATGAGCAGAATTATCCTACTCATGATTTGGAGCTCGCAGCAGTGATTTACGCGCTGAAGATTTGGAGGTGTTACTTGTATGGAGCGTCATTTTAGGTCTTCTCCGATCATAAGAGTTTGAGGTATTTGTTCACTCAGAGGGATCTTAACTTGAGGCAGCGTAGATGGATCGAGTATATGGAGGATTACGATTTTACGTTGCCGTATCATCCCGGGAAAGCTAATGTGGTCGCGGACGTGCTTAGTAGGAAGTCTTCAAGGATTCTCGCTTGTTTGGCTTTCGAGGACTGGAGCAGGGATGTGACAGTGAGCGAGTTTAGGCTACATTATCATGAAGACTGTGATTGCATTTCGGTGTATCATGTGGAAGCGACTCCAGCTCTTGTTTGGATGGTGAAGCAAAGTCAGTGGCAGGATCAACATTTGTAGGGGATTTGGTCGCGGATTCAGAACAGGGAGCAGTTTGAAGAATGGAGCGTGCATGCATATGGATCGTTGTATTTTTGGGAGCGTCTTGCAGTTCCAACTATCGTCGAAGTGATGAAAGCCGTTTTGGACGAAGCTCATAGGTCTCAGTTTGCTATTCATCCGGGGAGTACAAAGATGTATCGCGATTTGAAGAGGCAGTATTGGTGGAGAGGCATGAAGAAAGATGTTCATGAGTACGTGGCCAAGTGTTCGACGTGTCTTCAGGTGAAAGCTGAGCATCAAAAGCCTGCAGGTTAGCTTCAGCCGCTTCCTATTCCAGGGTGGAAATGGGAGCATGTGACGATGGATTTTCTCACAGGTTTGCCGAGGACGGAGCAGCGGCACGATGCAGTTTGGGTCGTGGTCGACAGGTTGACGAAATCAACGCATTTCATTCCGTTTAGGTCGACGTGCTTGAGAAGGGTTCTCGGGGAGTTGTATATGCAGAACATTGTGAGGTTGCATGGGGTTCCTTTGTCCATCACCTCTGATCGAGACACCAAGTTTAATGCTAAGTACTGGAGGAGTTTTCAGGAGGCTTTAGGTATAGATTTGAACTTCAGTACGACGTTTCATCCTCAGACTAATGGGCAGTCTGAGCGGGTTATTCAGATTCTCGAGGATATGTTGCGTGCCTGTGCGTTGGACTTTGGCGGGAATTGGAAGCAATGTTTGCATCTGGCGGAGTTCGCGTACAACAATAGTTATCAGGCAAGTATTGGTATGGCACCGTTTGAGGCGTTGTATGGGCGACCGTGTCGGTCACCTGTGTGTTGGGCCAAGCCGAAAGATAGGGTTATTCTTGGGCCAGATGAGATTCGTGATAGCAACAAGAAAGTCGTGGTGATTTGAGATCGGTTGAGGGCAGCTCAGAGTCGGTAGAAGAGTTACGCGGATAGGAGACGTAGACCCTTAGAGTTCACGGTTGGAGATTTTGTTCTCTTGAGGGTATCACCTCGTAAGGGGACTATGCGGTTCGGAGTGAGTGGGAAGCTCGCGCCGAGGTATATTGGGTCGTTCGAGATTACTCATCGTGTTGGTGTGGTCACTTATCGGCTTGATCTTCCACCTGAACTTTCTCATGTTCACGATGTGTTTCATGTGTCGATGCTTAGAAAGTGTCTGCCTGAGCAAGGTAAGATAGTTTCATTCTGCGATGTGCAGGTTCAGGAAGATACGACGTACGAAGAAGTGCCGATTCAGATTATCGACCGGAAAGTGATTAGTTTGCGTCATCGTGAAATACCATTGGTAAAAGTCGTGTGGCAGCATCATGGGGTTGATGAAGCCACTTGGGAGCTAGAGCCGAGTATGCGGGAATTGTATCCGCATTTGTTTTGTTTCTGAAATGAGTTGTAAATTTCGAGGGCGAAATTTCTTTTAGGGGTGGAGAGTTGTAACGCCCTGAAATTTTTTTAATGTTAATGTAATATAAATTATGAATTAGTGTGCCATAATTAATGTTTTAACATTAATTAGATTATTTGGTTGGATTTTGAATTTTTGGTTGTTTTGTTAATTTGTTGAATCCAAATGATTTCTTATTGTTTTAAAATGATGTTTTCAGTTTTAAAACACAACAATTTGTAAAATGTTAAAAATACTCTGTTTTACAAAACCGTGGGTGGCACATGGTTTTCATACAGTAAAACCGCCCACCGATTTTCTCTATTTATTCTCTCTCTTCCTTCTCTCTCTTCCTCCTCTCTCTTCACTCTCTCCCGTGGCTCTCTTCTCTCTCTCTCTTGATCTCTCTCGGTCTCTCGTTCTCTCTCTATCTCTCTCAAAAAAAAATTTTTGAAACCAAATTCGAATCCAAGCTTCGGGTTAGCAAGGAGGAAGTTCAGGGACGTAATTTAGCAACCGAGAACGTGGATTGAAGCTTCGATTTGAGGTTAGTTTTGAAATTTCTAAACTTTTTCCAAAATTTTCAATTTTGTGCATTTTTGAAATCTAGGTTTGTTTAAGCTTAGAAAACCTTGGATTTGAGTTAAATGGACATAGAACAACTAGAATCTAAGCTTAGATTGAAAAAAACGGATTGAATTCAAGATTTTTCATTTTTCTCCCTATTTTCTCATTTTTGGATTTTTGAGATTTTTGAGTTTGAATCTTGTTTAAATGAGTCCAAATGTGTTCCAGTATATTTTTCTATCAACTATGATTGTTTTCTATGCCTGAGATTTGATAAAAATAGGTTAAAATAAAGATTTGTGTTTTGGGGATCGAGAAACCCGTGGCTGGATTTCTGGGTTTTCCCAGTTCGGTAGGCTGGATCACGTGTTCGGCAGGCCAGGATAGGGATCGACAAGCCAGTGTTCTTCCGTCCGGTAGGCCGAACCTAGGGAAATGACCGGCCGACCGGACCTGGCTTCCGGCAGGCCAAACTGCACAGTTCGGCCGGCCGAAGCAGGGAGTTCGACAGGCCGGCCGAGGCATGGAAAATTTTGTGATTTTTAACCGTTTTCACAGTTTTGAACCCTGATTTAAATTCCAACATTATAGAATGATTTTAAAGATACAAATGGCACACTAGGACATCATGAAATGGTTTAGTAACATAGAATGTCTCGAACTAGATATTGATCGACTTAATTTGTATCTTGGATCGTTCGTGGTTCCACGGAGCTAACGTATAGCGGACCGGGATTACGGTGTGGGGCACCGGCACGAGTACTGAGGTAGGACTTCTACCCCATTTATTTGGTAGCCTGGTTTTAAAATTATTTGGCTTTGAAAGGATTTCTATTAAAATGTTTTCAATGGTTGTTTGAAAAATGAATTTATCGGTTATGTTTTAATATACCGTGGACTGAAATAAACTTCATAATCAAAGTAAATGATAACACTCGGTAATTGGGTTTGAATGATAATGATATTAAACATATAGGCATGATGCCATATCAGAGATCGGGTCGTGTAGCGATCGACCTTCGGGGCAAGTCCCGAAACCCAGCTGGGCCACAACGGCGGTGATGTTATTATGGTTTGCCTAGGAAAGGAAAATGATATTTCTGGTTATCCAAGTAAACTGTTCTGGGTAAGAATGGTTTTACTTAAAATTGTTTATTTGTTTATCTATTTATTTATTTAAGGTTTCTTTTAAATAATTCCTGAATAATGAAATATTTTTTTAAAATTAAATTATTTTATAAAACATAGTCCTACTGAGCCTTTCGCTCACGTTTTATTTGTTTTAAATTTCCCCCTTCTAGGTGGTTTTCCATTTAGGTTTGGAGAGGATTCTTCGGATCGAACTCAGGAGCCCTAGAAGAATTAAATTATCTTTTGTATCATTAAATTAAGGCATGTAAGATTTTAACTTTATTTGTATCCTGGACTGTGATTGTATTTATGATATTGTCAGTACCATGTGTGTGCACAAGTTGTGGGTCTGTGGGACCCATACTCACGACTTTATTGTTTTAATATTTATTCGTTTAACGTTTTAAATTGTCTAATGTTTATGAACTCTCTATAAAGTGTGTTAATGAACCCCACATTTTATACTTAATTCAACCCCTTAAACTCTTGATTTTTAATTAAATTCTCTTTTAATTAATTTAAATAATCTGTCATGTCACCTCCCGTACTCCGGGGCGTGACAGATTGGTATCAGAGCTCAAGGTTATGAACCTTGGGAATTGTGCACACATAGGTTTGACAATGAAGTACCTCTGACAGTCCAAATTTTGTTTTCAGAAGTGAGAGAATGGCACCTAGACGTCGTTTGACAGCCGAGTTCAAAAACGATGAGAGCATGATGAGGTCTATGTTTGCGGCTTTTCGACAGATGGCAACCAGGGCTAGACCGGGAGATTCTGATATTGGTAGTCGGCATGCGTACTTTAAGGAATTCTGGCGGGCGTCTATTCTGACTTTTGATGGCAATGGGGATCCACAGTTAGCAGAGTATTGGCTGGATTTGATCTTGAAGCATTTGGATACCCTTGGTGTGCCTAAGGAGTATCGTGTGGAGTTTGCTGCGTATAAGCTCGAGGGTGGCGCTAACACTTGGTGGAAACAGGTTAAGCGTTTGGAGCGCGGTGGTGATATCAGTTGGGACATGTTCGAGGAGCTGTTCTATGATCGATATTTTCTGTAGGGGTATAGAAATCAAAAGGCAGCTGAGTTCTACAGGTTGCAGCAGGGTGATCTGTCAGTTCGGGAGTATGAGGCAAAGTTTATTGTGTTGGCTAGGTTTGCTCCGTCAGCGGTGGCATCGGAGCATGAAAAGTGCATTAAGTTTCAGGAAGGGCTCAAGGCTCCCATTCGGCGGAAGTTGGTTGCCCTATGGCTTAGGAGTTTCAGAGAGCTTGTGTCGTCGGCGATCTCTATAGAGAATGATTATGTGCAGTATTGTGAGGACCGAGCCAAGGCTTCAGGAGGACCGCAGAGGAGTGGCAGGAAGAGCACCAGTAGTCGTCCAGCTCCGGGGAAAGGCAAGCAAGGTGGCGCGACCAGTGGTAGCAGCAGTTCGTCTGGCAGCGGGCGCAGTAATCCCTACTTCTTTCATTGTCATTTCTGTCTGCAGCCCAGACACATCAAGAGGAATTGCCCGATCAGGAGTGCTCGTCTTGGATCTCAAACCGGGGAGGATGCCAGTCGTCAGCCTCAGACCCTACCTCCGGCTCCGCAGTACCTGCAGTTGCAGTATCCCCAGGTCTCTCCTCAGCAATTCTCATATCCAGCACGGGGGCAGCAGCCGCAGCATTTTCAGTGTAATGTTCCTCTATATAGAGCGTCGAGTACAGGTAGTGTGCAGTTGTCCCTATCTCAGCAGCATCAGCCAAGTAATCCAGGACCTAGCAATGTCGGTAGAGGGAAAGGAAAGGCGCTAGTGCAGGTTCATGCAATGGCATCTGGAGGGTCAGATTCTCATGTTGGTAACGCGGTTGTCGATGGTATGATCTTGGTTTCTAGATCTTTAGCTCGTGTTTTATTCGATACCGGTGCCTCTCATTCTCTCATTTTGAGTTCTTTTGTACATGCCTTGGGATTAGAGGTAGAAGAGTTTAATGAACCCCTAGTCATAACTTCTCTCTTGGGGCGGGTGCGTGTAAATTGTATGTGTAAATCCTGTAAAATAAAGATTGGGGATGAGATTTTGAAAAGTGATTTGATTATACTCCCATGAGCTCCTATGATGTAATTCTAGGGATGGACTGGTTGTCCAGGTATAGTGCAGTCGTGGACTACCAACTTAGAAAAGTGACCCTAGTGTCTGATAGGGGGATGGTGATCACTTACCAGGGTAGTGGTGATTGGTTAATGAGTGAGCGTCTCATGAAGTCGTGTCTAGGAGGGCGAAGGAATCTAGGTTGTTGTGCTTTTCTTTCCAATCTAGATTGTGAGTCCTATGTTTCGAGTGGCAGTGTAGCGATTTTAGTGGTTGATGAGTTCAAGGATGTCTTCCCCAACGAGTTGCCAGGATTACCACCGCATCGGGAGATTGAGTTTGGTATCGAGTTGTTTCCTGGGACATCACCGATTTCTATGGCACCTTATCGGATGGCGTCGGCAGAAATGAAAGAATTGAGGAAGCAACTTCAGGAGCTTGCTAATAAAGGGTATATTCAGAATAGCACATCTCTGTGGGGAGCACCGGTTTTGTTTGCTAAGAAGCATGATGGGACTCTCAGGTTATGTGTGGATTATCGACAGCTGAATCGTGTTACGGTGAAGAACAAGTATCCCTTGCCTAAGATTGATGAGTTGTTTGATCAGTTGGGAGGTTCGCGATACTTCTCGAAGATTGATTTGGGGTCGGGTTATCATCAGCTCAGGATTAAGGAAGAGGATATTCCCAAGACAGCTTTCAGGACTCGGTATGGGCACTTCGAGTTTTTGGTTATGTCATTTGGGTTGACGAATGCTTCGACAGCTTTTATGGATTTGATGAACAGGATATTTAGGCCGTATCTGGATCAATTCGTGATCGTGTTCATCGATGATATTCTTGTGTATTCTAAGACTTGGGAGGAGCATGAGCAGCATCTCCGGATCGTGCTTCAGACTCTGCGGGAGCACCAGTTGTATGCTAAGAGGAAAAAGTGCGAGTTTTGGTTGACTGAGGTCAAGTTTCTGGGTCATGTCATCTCGGAGCATGGTATTTCGGTGGATCTGTCCGAGATTGAGGCTAAATAATCCGCCACGTCACCTCCCGTACTCCAGGGCATGACAAATCCCGAGAGCTGAGGAGCGGCTAGAGCTGTCATTTCATGCATTTTGGCCATCCTTAATATTTTTCCTTGCAAAGCTTAGAAGAAGTTAGAAGGGCATGCAAGAGAGAGACAGAGGGAAGTTGATGAATGTTAAGGGCTTGGCCAGATGCAAGGCGTGAGAGCAACTCGTTCCACTTTCTTAGCTCACCCATTCGACTGAAGAGAGCTCCTCTTTTTACATTACTTTCTTAAATTTCTACTTCATATTCTTGTACATATAATCTTGAATGACTTCTTCTTTTAAGAAAACTCTCTCTTACTCGCTTTGTCATTTCATTCTGCTAATTTTTTATACCTTATTGCTAAACTTTTTTTTTTTTTTGATAAATCCATGATGCAGAGAAGCAAATCATCATGGTCCTTGGAATGACTCAATGCTGGTCCAGATCCCTGCCTTCTTCATATATCCAACAAGTTTTTTCTTCTAAAGTACCATGGAAAGTTGAGAAAAGAAATATTGCAGCTGTGAACAGCCAAGCATGCTCTGGACAATTACAAATGCTTGGGGTAACTACGACAAGAAAATTGGCTTGACTAGAAATATGGGTTTTCTGATTTTTTTTTTAATAGAAAAAAGGGCCACTGTACGTAATACAACAAACTTTTAGGTTTTGCAGTAACCATTTTTCCTGGTCGTGTAAGCTCGGGAATAGGTGTTTTAACTTCTACGTCGTCATGTAATTATGTTCCTCAGTTTTGTATATTGATATCTTTGTTGAAGGGTTTTCCCTCTTGCTAAGATCTCTCTCTGTCTCTCTCTCTCTTCTTTTTTGTTTTGTGTTCTTTTGGCCTGTAACTTGAACTCCTATATTGCAGTTTTATTGAAGGAAGTACAAAATGACACCAACCAACCCCATAAGAGAGAGAGAGATTGTAACACCCCAAAATTTAATTAAGTAATATTGGTAAGTGAAATAGTAAAACTAGTGTGCCATGATATATTCTTAAACTTGATTTGACTATTTCATGGCATTTCTAAATTAATGTTATTTTTAATTGTCTTAATGATTTTTAAATTACTCTTAATTATTTTTGTTTCTTATTTTGAATTTTGGAAACAAAATGATCTATCAGAAACCAAAGATATCTTGTTTTACAAAACTGTGAGCGGCATACGGTTTTTACACAATAAGACCACTCATTTTTCTCTCTATTTATACCCTCTCTCTCTCTCCCTCCCTCACTTCGTTCTCTCTCTTCTCTCACTCTCCTTCTCTCGTCTCTCTCGTTCTCTCCCTTTCTCCCTCTTCTTTCCTTAAATCTTTGAATCAAAAATCAAGCCATGCTTCGGTTTTCAATGGATTGAAGGCTCGGAAACGTGATTTAACAACCACAAACACAATGCAAGGATTGAATCAAGGTTAGTTTTCAAAATTTTAAAACTTTTTCTATTTTTTAAATTTCCTTGTAATTTAAAATCTAAGCTCGTTTAAGCTTAGAAAACCTTTAATCTAAGTTAGAAAAACTTAAAACACATAGAATCTAAGCTTAGTTTGAAGAAAAATGAATTTAAATCAAGATTTTTCATTTTTCTCTATTTTTCCTTATTTTTGGATTTATTCAAAATCTTTGTGCAAATCTTGTTTTAATGTATTAAAAAGTGTTCTATTATGTTTTTCTATCAATTATGATCATTATCTATGTCTGGAAATTGAGAAAAACAGGTTGAAATGAGGATTTGGGCTTGGGGAGGCCGAAACCCGTGCCTAAAAATTTTAGAATTTTCCAGTTCAGCAGGCCGAACTTGAAGTTTGATAGGCTAGATTCATAAGTTAGGTAGGCTGAACCTGGAAAAGTTCGGCAGACCGGACCTGGCTAGCCGGCAGGCCGAACTGCACAGTTCGACAGGCCAAACCAATGGGATCGACAGGCCAACCAGGCGCAGTGAAGATTTGTCATTTTTCACCCGTTTTTACTGTTTTAAACTCCGATTGAGAATTTAAACTTTATAGTATGATTTTGCGAACTAAATGGCACACTAGGACACCATGAGATAGGTTAGTAATGTAAAATATCCTAAGCTAGAAATTGATGAGCTTAGTTTATGTTTAAGGTTGTTCGAGGTTCTGCGGAGCCAACGTGTAGCGGACCAAAACTGCGGTGTGGGACACTGGCACGAGTATTTAGGTAAGACTTCTACCTCTTTCTTGGTAGCTAGGCTTTTAATAATTTTGGCCTTAAAGAATTTTATTTTAAAATGTTTTCAATAAATGATATAGTATTTTTAAATGTCTTTAAAAGGGGCTTTCAGCCACACAATGATTTTTTTCAAAACGATTTCCTTCAAAGTGATTTCCTACAATACGATTTTCTTTAGAATGAACTTCAAGGAACGGTTTAGATAAACTTCTTAACAAATTTCATTATTCATCAAGAATTGTATATTCATAATGAATCAAATAATAAATATAATTGAGAATACCCGGTAACATAGGATTTAAATAATAATAAATACACATAAGGGCATGATGCCATAATCAAAGATCGGGTCGTGTAGCGTGTGACCTTGGGGGCAAATCCCAAAAGCCAGCTGGGCCACTACGGTGGTGATAAATATGGTTTGCCCAGAAAAGAAAAAAATGAACTCTTTAGACGGACTGTGTTGATAAGACTTATTTAAATGAATTTATTTATCTATTTATTTATGTAACTCTGTATTTCTAATCATTTCCTTGAAAAGTAAATATCATAGTTAAATTGTTTATTTGTTTTAAAACATAGTCCTACTGAGCCTTTCGCTTACTTTTTATTTATTTTTAAACCTTTTTTGCCCTTAGGTGGAATCCAACTTAGAACCGACAGAGAGTCCATTGCCTGGACTCGCGAGCAATAGACACTACAACAAATTCAAGATTATACGACCTTTATTTAACAACTGTTTTTCAAAAACTGTCGTAATAAGGAAAAAAAACACGGCGAGTTACGCCTACGAAGACGAAAACTGTCGTGGTATTGGTGGGAGCTACCACAATGGTTTTTTAAAAAATCATCGTGTAAGATTAAACCTTTCACGATGGTTTTTATAAAAACTATCGTGGAAGGTTTTAAAATCTTTAGAAAATTTAATCTTTAGAAAATTTAATCTTTCACAATGGTTTTTATAAAAACTATCGTGGAAGGTTTGGATGCTTGAAATTTTTAGTATCTTGCCTAATTAAAACTTTCACGACGGTTTTTACAAAACCGTCGTGGGAGGTTCTGCATGTTTGAAATTTTTAGTAGCCCGCCAAAATTTAATCTTTCACGAAGGTTAAATTTGGGCGGGATGGTTTTTATAAAAACCATTGTGAAATGTTAAATTTGGCGATATTCTAAAAATTTCAAACATGAGGACCTTCCAAGACGTTTTTTGTAAAAACCTTCGTGAAAGGCCTTTCACGACGGTTTTTGGAAGACGTTTTTTGTAAAAAGCATCATGAAAGGCCTTTCACGACGGTTTTTACAAAAACCGTCTTAGAAGCCACAGGGCCTTTCACAACGATTTTTACAAAAACCGTCGTGGAAGATCCTCATGTTTGAAATTTTTAGTATGCCGTCAAATTTAACCTTTCATGATGGTTTTTATAAAAACTGTCGTGGAAGGTTTGTATGTTTGAAATTTTTAGTTTTTTACCCAAATTTAACCTTTGTGAAGATTAAATTTTGGTAGGCTACTAATAATTTCAAACATACAGAAGCTTCCACGACAGTTTTTGTAAAAACTATCGTGAAAGGTTAAATTTGATGGCATACTAAAAATTTCAAACATGAGTACCTTCCACGATGGTTTTTGTAAAAACCGTTGTGGAAGGCCTTTCACGATGGTTTTTATAAAAACCGTCGTCGAATGAGACCTTTCACGACGGTTTTTAGTAAAAACCGTCGTGAAATGTTCCGCATGTTCAAAATTTTTAGTTTCCCGCCAAAATTTAATCCAGTGCCAACGACATGGCCTTCCCTATTTATTCAAAATTTCTCTAACTCAAACCCTCTAAACACCATCGTGAAATGTTCCGCATGTTTAAAATTTTTAGTTTCCTGCCAAAATTTAATCCAGTGCCAACGACATGGCCTTCCCTATTTATTCAAAATTTCTCTAACTCAAACCCACTAACTCTTAAACCCCTTTCTCTCTCTAACTCCTCCCCCCACGACCTAGCTACCGACGAAACCAACCCCCACACATTCCACCGACTTTGACATTTCTCTATCACTCTCTTCACTACCCACCTAACAAACCCAACGCCATTCACTACCATTCATCCTCATCCCTTGACATTCTACCAACTCCACCATCGTTCGACTCGTCTTTTGCTGTTCCACCGACTCCACCGCCGTTGGTAAATTTCAAACCATTACTTTTAGTTTTAGCGTTATTGTTAGTTCTAAACTTAGTATTCTTTGGTTATTTTAGTGTTATTTAGCTTTAGTTTTAGTTTTAATATTAGTTATATTAATTTGTTATTTGCCATTTAGTATGTGTTACTTGTATTTGGTGTTTGAAAGAACTTTGAACAACATTTAGTATTTTGGTGTGAGAATATGTTACTTTTTATATGTTTGTGATGTCCAAGTATTATTGTGATGCCCACCACATGTTTGATGAAAAGCTTCTATGACTGTGCGTTTGTATTTATGTTTGTGTTTTAGTTAATTAATTTTATTTTCATTATTTTTGTTAATTATATTTATTTTTGTTTTTCTTTGTTTACCTCACACATGATAACATGCATGGACTTAGACACCAAAAATCCATCAACTGTTGTGCAAGCATGAAAAGAGTACATGACTTTACAATGTAAATATATATATGATTTTGCCAAAATTTTATAGTTCAATATAATTATGTGATTATGAAGTTAGGTCATTGTATTAATAGTGAAAACACGGGACCATTCATCCCGTGGGAAACCAAAAATTCTAGTTATTTTTTTTAGCTTCAGACCAACTTTTTCACAACGGTTTTTAGTGAAACGATCGTGAAACAAGAGTCTTACACAACGGTTTTCATAAAAACCGTCATGAAAGGGCTTCCACAACAGTTTTTAAAAAAACCGTCATGAAAAGGCCTTCCATGATGGTTTTTAAAAAAATGTCGTGAAAGCCTTCAACAACGGTTTTTAGTGAAAACCACTGTGGTAGCCTCGTCCTAAGATCCCATAACCCCACCAAAATAAGGAATCTTTTACCGTCGTAAAAAGTCTCTTTGGTACTATGACAGACGATTACACGATGGTTTTTAAACCGTCGTAAAAACATACAACAATGGTTTTAAACCGTCGTGTAATCTACAATTTCTACTAGTGAGAGGATCTTGAGTAGGTTAGTAGCTGTAGTAAATCAATACATGTATTATTTAGATTTTATTCTTTTATATGGGACTGTGACTATAATAATTTATTGTCGATACTATGTTCATGCACAAGTTGTGGGCTAGTCGGACCCAACTCACGTTTCTTATACTTTCTTTGTTTATTATTTTTATTGTTTCCTATTATTTATTTTTTTATTCCTATTTATTAAATTGTTAAAATTATTTGTTTAAAAAGGGTTTTTAATTATCACATTTTCATAATCAATTTTGAATTCTTAACGTATGTTTTAACCAAATTGCTGCTTAATTAAATTAATTAAATTGCCACGTCACCTCCTGTACTTTAGGGCGTGATAGAATGGTATTAGAGCTCAAGGTTTATGAACCTTGGGAATTGTGCACAGATAGGTACGACAGTGAAAAGCCTCTGACAGTCCAATTTTGTCTCTAGGATTGAGAAAGAATGGCACCTGGGCGTCATCCAGTTGTGGCTGATGTAAGTCCCACAATTGAGGAATGTATGATAGAGACATCATTTGCCGCTTTTTGGCAAATGGTAGCTATGGTTAGGTCAAAATTTCTGAGGGGAGTCGCGAGTATGAGTGCCTTAAGGAGCTTAGGCGTGTGTTTACCTTGGCTTTTAATGAAAAATGAGGTTCGCAGGTGGCTGAAAACCGGCTAGACTCAATAGAAAACGTCTGATACCCTTAGTATATCGTTAGTGTGTCGAGTGGAATTTGTGGCTTGTAAGTTGACCGACAGTGATGATATCTGTAAAAGTAAGCGAAGCATCTGGAGAATGGTGGGAGTATCAGTGGGTAAAGATTCAAGGAATTGTTTCGTGAGCATCATTGCCACAGGGGTGTAGAAACCAAGGATCGTCAGATTCTACTGGTTGGAATAGGATGATAAGACGGTTCGGGAACACGAGGTTAAGTTTGATGAGTTGGCCAAGTTTGCTCCGTTCGCTGTGGTATCTAAACATGAAAGGTGTATCAAGTTCCAGGAAGAGCTTAAGGCATATATTCAACAGCAATTGGTGGTCTTGCAACTTCAGAATTCTTGTAGGTTAGAGTTGTCGGCCTTTTCGATAGGAGTAGATCATGCTCGCTGCTGCGAGGATCGGGTGAGAACATGGAGGACCCTAGCGGAGCAACAAGGAAGGTAGTGATCGTCAAGCTTAGGTAAAGAATCGGTATGGCAACATAGCAATGGAAGCAATAGATCATCCAGCAGCACACGAAGCAACCTTTACCTATAACACCCCGATATTTTTAATACACTAAAAAGGCAATAAGTAAAGAATTATATAAGATGAAAATACAGTTTAAGGAGAAAATACTATATAATAACATGAAAAATTATACAGTATTAGAATAACAGTGTAATAAAGTACACTGAAAGAGTTATGCAGTATAAAAATTACACTGCAAAAGTAATGCAGTGTAAGAATTGGACTGTTTAAGGTCTGTAGTATAGAAATTGGACGATTTAAGTTGAAGCAGTATAGGAATAATACTGTTTAGAGAATATGGATTAATAAGAAGGGTTATGTTTGGCCTCCAAAATTTAACTAGAGGATATTTTATACAGTTTAGGAATATGTGTTTACACTGATTTTACCACGATAGTGTAAGAAAAATACTATGTGGTGAAAAACTACAGTGTAAATTTTTGGACCCCACAAAGTGCACACCCACTTGAATCTCATTGGGCCACCAAGCCATGAAAGATGGCCCAATTCCATGGTGACACTTGGTAACCCAAAGGGTTACTTGATAAGTAACCAAATTGGATAAGGAAGCATTTAATGTTGATTTTAGCCAAAATCTCATCTCATTCTTCTCCAAGACCCACGGCAACCATGGTTGGAGTTCTTCAAAAATTTTCTCAACCCAAATCCTTTCAAAAATAACCCCTATTAAGTTCAAGAGGCAAAGTTCAAGGAATTTTTACAAGTTTGAAGGTAAAAACCTAAACTTTTTCAAGGGTTTTAGGGTTTTTCTTGGGAAAAAGAAAGGAAAGTAATTCATGGTGTTTTTGCATGAAAATGGGCTCTTGACAGGAGTTTCAAAGGAGCCTTGAAAGGCTAGAAATCAAAAAGTGCTATTTGGGGTAAGTTTTGATTTTAAAGTTTTGAAATTTTATGATTTTTATTTTCTCATAAGTATATGGGTTCTTGAGCAAGTTTTGGTTCAAACCCATAGAAAAGTGAATTATGGCATGTTGATATTGTGAAATTAAGGGTTGGATGTTGGAAATGTTAGCTTTTGCAAAAAGTATTATTTTTGTAATTTAGGACTAATTTTGTAAAAATGATGAGGGGGCATAAAAATGATTCAAACAAGGGTTGGAACTGCCTATGCAGGGGTAGATTTATTGTTTTAAAACAGATTTTTACAAAAATGCCCCAAGCACTAAATTGAAAGAAAAAGTTTCTTCTCGACAGAAATAAAAATTGCCCAAAACACCCCTGTACAGTGAGAATTTCAGAAAAGTTACAGCACAAAAGATGAACTTACTGGCTAGATGTTATTATCACTAGTCTAGAATGACTAGATGTTAAAAGACCTATAGACTAAACAATAAAAAGATGAACTTACTGGCCAGTTTTTATGCACTAGATTATGATCTAGATATAGATATACAACCTAGATACAAAATAGGAATAGTATAAGTCCTACATTTCAACAATGCATAATGTTTTATAATTTAAGATATAAATTTTATGAAGCATTTGTTATGTAATATGTTGCATTTGTATGCAATATGATTCAAAATAAAAGTTATGATTTACAATATATGATTGTGTTATTTGTTGCACTTGTATGCAATATGATTCAGAATAAAAAGTTATGATTTGCAATATGTGATTGCATTATATGTTGCATTTGTATGCAATATGGTTCAGAATAAAAAGTTATGATTTGCAATATGTGATTGCGTTATATGTTGCATTTGTATGCAATATGTTTCAGAATAAAAAGTTATGATTTGCAATATGTGTTGCGATTGCGTTATATGTTGCATTTGTATGCAATATGATTCAGGATAAGTGTTATGATTTACAATATATGATTGTGTTACATGTTGCATTTGTCTGCAATATGTTTCAGAATAAGATATTTGCAATATGTGATTGCGTTATATATTGCATTTGTCTGCAATATGTTTCAAAATAAGAGTTATGATTTGTAATATGTGATTGCGTTATATGTTGCATTTGTATGCAATATGTTTTAGAATAAAAGTTATGATTTGCAATATGTGATTGCGTTATATGTTGCATTCGTATGCAATATATTTCAGAATACAAGTTATGATTTGCAAAATGTATTTGCATTTCAAGTTGCATTTGTTGTGCAAAAGGTTTACAGTACAAGCTATGATTTACAAGTGTGTTTGCACGTGACATGATTGCCTTTGATATGCTCACTAAAGTTAATAAGAAGGTAACATAAAGTTAATAAGAAAGTGTCGTACCAGCCTCCTCGTTGTGAGGTAATGAAAGTAAAGTTAAAGTTTGACCTCCTAGATGTAAGGTACACGACCTCAAAGTTCTATGGTTTTAAGTCTTCCACAAGGGAAGCATCACGTTTATAATCTCATGATTAAAGATGTTGGTACGAACACTAAAAGTTATAAGATAAAGAAAGTTAAGGAACAAAAGGTGCAAAGTTAAAGTCAGATAAAGAAAGTTAAAGTGTAAGATAAGAAAAGATAAGGAACAAGGATAGAAAGTCAGAGTAAGAAAGAACGTTCATAAGATGCTCATAATTGAAAGTTCATAATTGAGCAAAAATGAAAACATGTATTGTGATTGTACTTGATTTGCTTGTTATGAAACATTTATATGCTATGAAAAACATTCTAAGGAATGTTTTATATTAAGTGTTTATGAAAACATAAATAACGTTCATGAAAAGCAATTTGAGGATTGTTTTTTGTTAAATATTTTATAAAAAGCGTTTATGAAAAATGTTACAGAAATACTTTATGAAAACATTTATGAGAAACGTTTTCGGAATATTTTATAAAAAATGTTTATGAAAAGCGTTTATGATAAAAGTTTTAAGAAAAAGGTTTATAAATGATGTTTTGCAAAAAGCATTCTAAGGATTGGTGCATGTTACATATTTTATAAAAAGCGTTTATGAGAAACATTCTAGAAAATTTTTATGAAGAATGTTCACGAAAGCCGTTTTTAGAAATGTCTATGGAAAATATTGATGATATATGTTTTAAGAGAAAGGCTTTCATGAGAAAAGTTTTTAAAGCATGTTTCAAATAATTTGTGAGAATTTGTTTGAACTTCCTAAGCGAAAGCTCATTAAAAGTTTCTTCATGCTGTAGGTAGTTTTGAGGGAGACCAGTAGGACCCGCTAGAAGAGTTGGGTGCTACGGAGGACAGATGCAAAGATTTAGGTATAGATACCACCACAGTTAGTTTCTGCTGTTCAAAAGAAAATTTTCCACTATTTAATATAGTGTTTTCAAAATTTTAAGAAAATCAGAGTTTGAAGAAATGTTTTCAAAGTTTTAAGATACAATTTACGAACTGTTTAAAATAATTATAAAGTTAAGTTTTAAGTTATGTTTTAGTAAATGTTTCTTATTAAATTTTAAGAAACGATTTGAAATAGTTTTAAAGTCAAGTGTTGAGCGAGATCTCAACTTGAATAGCGACAAAGGTCGCAATAGTTTTTAAATACGTTTGTTTAAAGAAAAAAAATTAGTTCAGTATTTTTCTTAGTTCAATATTTTTCTTACTAAGTAAGTAAGATTACTGTTTAAGTAATGATGTTTAAGTAAGTAAAGTGACTGCCCGAAAAGATGGGTCGTCATAGGTGGCATCAGAGCGGTATCCTGTCATCCCATCTCACGCTGTCATATGTCCGCTACACCATAGCTCAAATAAGTAGGTTTAGTTAAGTAGGAAGAAAAATTAATATTTAACGAATACGTGTTTATGTTGGGTATAGCCTTTGATATCGGCACATCCAAATGAGCAACGAGAACGCAAAGGTCTAAGGATGAACGTAATGTAACTTGTTATAATGTTCCCGCAAGTCGACGGTGGTTGTCGTCCATCAGCGGTGTCGAGTCAACGATGATTAAACATGGTCAATGATGGTCAAAAGATGGTCGACTGCTCACAAATCAAGAAGATGAGTTCTTGACACATTATGATGTTTAGGTGCATAATGGTGTCTTTGTATGAGCAAATTTTGCTCCGTTAAAAGTCGTTCGATATTGATTTACGCTAAACGAGGAGAACTAATCAGGATAACGAAATAATGGCTATCCGAAAGTGATTTTCGGTGTTCTATGGAACAAGAGTGCCTGAGAGCAACTTCACGTTAGATGACTAACTATGTGATTCCTTCGAGCTTAAGCATTCCGTAGCTGAGCTTAGATATGCGCATAAGCTCATAACTACCTAGATGGGAACCACAATTAGGACAATGATGTCAAGTATGTCAGTAAAAACCTCACAAATGGGAGGATGGAAGCTGGAGATCTATACATTATGCAGAAAATTATGGCAAAATGTCATTCTAAAATGGATATGGAACCGAAAATTATTGATTTTGTGGTCGGATGACCTTGATCTTTAGATAGAACTGATGAGATTAGAATGGAATAAACCCTATTTCAAGAATAGCATTCAATGGTAGAATGTTAAACCTTTAAATGAATGAAAACTGCGCTGAAATGTTGAAAGATCGAAGTTGCACAATAGAAGTGTGGTGTACAATTTAAAGGAATATGTCAAGAACATGATGAAAATTGCAGAAGTTTCAAGATGGAGGCTTAGTTTTAGTAAGAAAGTAGTGACCAAGAAAGCATGTTAAGAACGGAAATGAGGATGAGGGGGATGAAGTACTCATGAAGGTTATAATTTTCGAGGATGAAAATTGTTAAGGAGGGTAGATTGTAATACCTCAGTATTTTCAATACAATAAAAATGCAATAAGTAAAGAATTATATAAGATGAAAATACAGTTTAAGGAGAAAAATATTGTATAATAACATAAAAAATTATACAGTATTAGAATAACACAATGCAAGGAAGTACACCGATAGAGTTATGCAGTATGCAAATTACACTGTAAAAATAATGCAGTGTAAGAATTAGACTATTTAAGGTCATGCAGTACAGAAATTGGACTGTTTAAGTTAAAACTGTATAGGAATAATATTGTTTAGAAAATATGGATGAACAAGAAGGGTTATGTTTGGCCTCTAAAATTTAACTAGAGGCAAGTAAAATATTTTATACAGTTTAGGAATATGTGTTTGCACTGATTTTACCACAGTAGTGTAAGAAAAATACTGTGTGGTGAAAAATTACACGGTGTAAATTTTTGGGCCCCACAAAGTGGACACCCACTTGAATCTCATTGGGCCACCAAGCCATGAAAGGTGGCCCAATTCCATGGTGACACTTGGTAACCCAAATGGTTACTAGATAAGTAACCAAATTGGATAAGGAAGTATTTAATGTTGATTTTAGCCAAAAATCTCATCTCCTTCTTCTCCAAGACCCACGGCAGCCATGGTTGGAGTTCTTCAAAAATTTTCTCAACCCACATCCTTTCAAAAATAACCCCAATTAAGTTCGAGGAATTTTTACAAGTTTTAAGGTAAAAACCTAAACTTTTTCAAGGGTTTTTAGGGTTTTTCTTGGGAAAAACAAAGGCAACTAATTCATGGTGTTTTTGCATGAAAATGGTGTCTTGAAAGGAGTTTCAATGGAGCCTTGGAAGGTTAGAAATCAAAAAGTGCTATTTTGGGTAAGTTTTGTTTTAAAGTTTTGAAATTTTATGATTTTTATTTTCTCAAAGGTATAAGGGTTCTAAAGCAAGTTTTGGTTGAAACCTATAGAAAAGTGAATTATGGCATGTTGATATTGTGAAAGTAAGGGTTGGATGTTGGAAAATGTTAGCTTTTGCAAAAAGTATTATTTTTGTAATTTTAGTACTAATTTTGCAAAAATGATGAGGGGGCATAAAAATGATTCAAACAAGGGTTGGAACTGCTTATGCAGGGGTAGATTTATTATTTAAAAATAGATTTTTACAGAAATGCCCCAAGGACTAAATTGAAAGAAAAAGTTTCTTCTCGGTAAAAATAAAAATGGCCCAAAAACACCCCTGTATAGTGAGAATTTCAGAAAAGTTACAGCACAAAAGTTGTAGAACTCATCAAAACTATTAGGACAATGTAAATAGTTTCTTAAAATTCTACTCGGTTTAGGAGTTATGAATTTTACAAGAATGTGTTAAAATTGGAAAAAAAATTTAAAGGGCAAAAATGTCATTTTTCCAAAGGATGTTGAATATGGTGCTTTGAGCAAAAATGTTCCTCATGAAAAACGGGGACTAATGTGTAAAAAGATTATTTTTGGTTTTGGGGTCAAAAATGTAAATATTTTTGTATTTAGGACCAAAACTATGAAATTGTGTGAAAACTGGGTTTTCACTAAGGAACGTTGATTTCCTACACTGTTGTAGGCAGTAAGTACCATAGATGTTAAGTTTTAAGGAAATTAAAGTTTAGTTAACGAAATAATGGAGGAAAAAGAGTTAAGGGCAAAATGATCATTTTACAAAAAAATGTCAAAACGGACCCGAAACGCCCGATGTCGGGAAACGTTTCTTAGTGACAATTTTTTCATAATATGTAAGTAATTAAATGTTAAAGTTAAGCAATGGGTTTTATAGAATTACGAAGTTGACGAAAAACCCAAAAATGATAAAAACGTCATTTTTACAAAAACAGTTAGAACGGAGTCGAACACTCCGATTTAACATAACGTTGTTACACGAAAAATGTTCTGTAATACATTAAGTAACGTAACAGTCATGTGAGACGAGAGATTTAATAATGGAAAGATAACTCTGGTGGATTACAAAGTTAGTGAAAGACCGGTAGACCGATAATATACAAGTGAAGTTAAAAGAAAATGAATGTTTAATGTTTACGTTATATTATCAATCGAGTAGATTGATAAAAAGAAAGTTAATTAATAAGTCGGTTGTCGTTTGATTAGGACACAGAAGTCGACCAATGGAAGGAAAAGGAACGAGATAGGAACGGAGAAGGGAATGTTAGAGTAAAGTCCAAGTAAGTTCAGACTTCACCTACAGTATGAAGCAAATAATTTCTAAATGCTTACTTATATGTTTGTAAATGAGTATGCAATTATTATACAAGTTTCTTTTAAAGTATATTTGCATTTATTATGCAAAGAGTTTTAAAGTACAAAAGAAGATTTGCAAGGAACTTGCAATTGTTATGTTTAAAGCCTATTTGCATATTGATATGAATGAATGTTATAAACTATGATTGGTATGTTTATTATAAATGTAACATGACTTAAAGTATTATATGAATATAATATGAAATAGTTGCTATCCAAAGAAGAAAAATGTATAGCAACTCTATGATATGAAAGTATGAACGACATGTGTATGCATGATATGAATGACATGTATATGTATGATATGTTTATGAACATTATGTGTAAGTATGATATGGATACGAATGTTATGATTGATGCTTGTTATTTAGATTATAAAAAGATATAGCATATGAGCACAGTGCCACATAATGCATGATGAATATGTACAAAAAGGTCCATAAGAAACCCATTAAGGACATAACTTCCTAGCTTACAACATCCTGTAGAACCAGAATTTTGGTAAGAATAAACACACAAATCTCTACAAGAAAATTTGGACATAAGTAGAAGTTCAAGATATAAGAGAGGAACTTCTGAGAGGTCACAAGAGCAAAGCCAAGAGAGAGATATGAAAGGTTAAGTTCAAGTGTTATGAACCCTTGGAAGTTTTCAGACAAGTACATAAACATGTTTAAGATAGTCATTATCACTAGTCTAGAATGACTAGATGTTAAAAGACCTATAGACTAAACAATAAAAAGATGAACTTACTGGCCAGTTTTTATGCACTAGATTATGATCTAGATATAGATATGCAACCTAGATACAAAATAGGAATAGTGTAAGTCCTGCATTTCGACAATGCATAATGTTTTATAATTTAAGATATAAGTTTTATGAAGCATTTGTTATGTAATATATTGCATTTGTATGCAATATGATTTAGAATAAAAGTTATGATTTGCAATATATGATTGCATTATATGTTGCATTTGTATGCAATATGATTCAGAATAAAAGTTGTGATTTGCAATATGTGATTGCGTTATATGTTGCATCTGTATGCCATATGTTTCAGAATAAAAAGTTATGATTTGCAATATGTGATTGTGTTATATGTTGCATTTGTATGCAATATGATTCAGAAAAAGAGTTATGATTTGCAATATGTGATTGCGTTATATGTTGCTTTTGTATGCCATATGTTTCAGAATAAAAAGTTATGATTTGCAATATGTGATTGTGTTATATGTTACATTTGTATGCAATATGATTCAGAATAACAGTTATGATTTTCAATATGTGATTGTTTTATATGTTGCATTTGTATGCAATATGATTCAGAATAAGAGTTATGATTTGCAGTATGTGATTGCGTTATATGTTGCATTTGTATGCAATATGTTTCAGAGTAAGAGTTATGATTTGCAATATGTGATTGCGTTATATGTTGCATTTGTATGCAATATGATTTAGAATAACAGTTATGATTTTCAATATGTGATTGTTTTATATGTTGTATTTGTATGCAATATGATTCAGAATAAGAGTTATGGTTTGTAGTATGTGATTGCGTTATATGTTGCATTTGTATGCAATATGTTTCGGAGTAAGAGTTATGATTTGCAATATGTGATTACGTTATATGTTGCATTTGTATGCAATATGTTTCAGAATAAGAGTTATGATTTGCAATATGTGATTGCGTTATATGTTCCATTTGTATGCAATATATTTCAAAATACAAGTTATGATTTGCAAAATGTATTTGAGAGGTTTGCAGCATAAGTAATGATTTGCAAGTGTGTTTGCATGTGACGTGATTGCCTTTGATGCTGCAGGAAGAAATGTAGCAACGTCAGTGGCTAATGAGTTTGAGGATGTCTTCCCTAATGAGTTATCGTGATTAGCATCGCATCGGGAGGATTAAGTTAGTATCAAGTTATTCCCAAGGACCGCTTCAATTTTCGTAGCACCGTGTCATTTGGAGCTAGCAGAAATGAGGAAATTAAGGAAACAGTTTTAGGAACTTACGGGTAAAGGATATATTCAGGACTGCGTAGGATACGTCAATTTCATTTGCCAAAAGGCACAATGGTACATTTAGGTTGCGAGTTGGTTATTGGTAGCTGAATCAAGCCACCGAGAAGGATGAATATCCCAGGCCTAGGATCGATGAGTTATTTGACCAGCTAGGAAGTTTCTGATATTTCTCGAGGACAGGTTTGTAATCTGGAGGCTCAAAATGCATGCCCAGAAGGTCGATTTTGAAGCATATTATTTTGAGTAAGGCATCTCAGTAAATTCATCTAAGATTGGGGCTACAGTACGGTGGGGATGACTGAAGATCGCGGCCAAGATTCACAGCTTTTTAGGACGTGTCGGGTAGTGCGAAAAGGTTCGCGAAGGGTTTCCCCAAGGGTAGTGGCTTCATTGACGCAGTTGATCGGGACAAGTGATAGGCTTGAATGGGACGAGGGATGTAGATGCTCTTCCCAAGAGTTGAGAGATCGGTTGACTATCACTTCTGCTCTGGCTACATCGGTCAGTGACGAGTTTTAGGGGATCTACGCTGTTGTAGTAAGACAAAGGCTTGGACATGTGTTGATGCGGCATGGATGAGTTGTGACTTATGGATTGCAATAGTAAAAGCCTTATGAGCAGGACTTCCTGTTAGACATGTATACCCTAAGGAGTAAAAATATAATACGTTTTTGGAGACATTTTTATCAATAAAGAATTTATTCATTTATATATACCAAATCTTGTCCTCTTTACATTCATATTTGTTGAATGCATGATAAGCAAACAGTAGTCTGAGACTATCAGTCTAAACCTTAAGAATTGGGCATATGATGGACTGATTATGCGGAAGACACGATTCTTAAGGTGACAGTCTAAAACATATGATCCGCAATCGAGGGAATAAAATTAGGCGCTTTATTCATGTAAAGATTGTTACGTTGTCTATATCCCTTTTGGGAGATGGTTTGTCTTGACCATCGGAGTTGGACTCCGTGAATAAAAACATTAGCATGTTGTCATAAGTGACGATGTGTTGGATCGAGACATAAAGTGAATTGATTTGGATTAATAATTCTGTCTTGATAAATCGATTCACTTTAGACAGTCATTTGTATTGTATCTTAATCCTGAGATGAATAGTGGGCCCGTTGTCTCGACTTGTGTCTTTTGATGTACCAATGGGTGACTCCCACATCTCTATAGTGGTATGCATGCCGGTACGTTGGAGGCATGACTCTTGATAGCGTAGACTTGTTATTCATAGATATGGAATCCATAGCTCCTCTTTAGGAGTAATGATATCCTCTTATATGCGTTGTCCTGTAATTGAAAAACTGGACCGCTCAACCATTTGGATACAAAGGTGTAACCGAATGGTATACTATCTTTGGATGGTAAGTTTTCTAATGGTGAGACAATGGAACGTAAGATAAAAATAATCGGGAAGGTAAGACAGAACTTGTCCTTAAGCCGATTATGGATTATCATATGGGGATACGATACACTATGACATGTCATGGAGACTTAGCTATACGAGCTTCGTAATTCTATAAAGTTTGAGAGTGCAGCTCCAAGCTTTTAGTGGAGTAGCGTTGGAGTTGATAATTGTGAAATGTATATCTGGGATATTGGGTTTCATAATTATCATGAGCTTGAACTTTATAGGTCTATTTTGCTCCCCTTTGCTAGCTCACAAAATCTGTAACGACATGGCGTGCTTTTCCAATAATTGGTGACTTATGTCGGATTTATCAGATTGGTTTAAAATTTATAAGAATCAAATAATTCATGTCTGTTTATTGGTTGAATTAATTTTGTAATAACATTAATTTAAGATAAACTTGTTGAATTATTGCGATCAGACAATTCTTGTTTGTTTATCGGTTGATTTAACTTTGGATAAATTAGATCAAGATAAACTTGTAGAATTATTATGAATTGATTTATTTTCTTAGAGATTATCTTGATAAAGTTTGTTTTGATCAAATAACTTCTCTATTGGGTTATTTGAATCAAAACTGAGACTTTATCCTTTAGAATCTCGGGTGGAAAATAAAAGATTCCTGGAGATTTTTTCTCGGGAGTTCGGCCTACCGGATGACGTATTCAGCCTACCGATGGGGCCTATTCGGCCTGCCGATCAGGCTGTTCGGCCTGCCGATCAGCGAGTGATAAGATTTCACGTTTTCACGCGGATCTTATCAGATATTGATCCAAACTTGATTTTGTTTTGAGTTTTTGAGACCTAATTTGATAAGGACTGACCCTAGGACCAATAGCTATAAAAGGGGAGTGAGTCTTGATTTACTCAGATCAATTGAGAGATTAAGAGTGATTCTCTTCTAGT
This sequence comes from Artocarpus heterophyllus, assembly GCA_025403435.1. Classification (NCBI taxonomy): domain Eukaryota; kingdom Viridiplantae; phylum Streptophyta; class Magnoliopsida; order Rosales; family Moraceae; genus Artocarpus; species Artocarpus heterophyllus. The sequence goes on from JAJQZP010000429.1 coordinate 29,656, forward strand.
GAGCATCTGAAAAACTCCCTGAGAGCTTTTGTTCACAAATCACGAACACTAGCTTTGGGTTCTCTCTCTTGGATGGAAGGAGAGTCACCGGTGGAAGCGCTGTACGTGTGAGCCCACACTCACTTCGGTTGTGGACAGAGAATAGCAAAGAAGACCAGTTGGTTGAGGCTCTTCTGGAACGTTACTTCTCTTCACAGGCTACGGAGGTTCTTCCCACAAAGGTTAGTAAGATCTGTCTAATTTATACATATAACATGTCAAGCTTGTGTTTTAGAAATTACTCTGATGAAAATCTTTAAAATTTCGTTGCGCATCGCGTTTCCAACAATTGGTATCAGAGCCATGATTTTTACATAAATTTGCAAGTTTGTGATCATATTATATGCATAAATTTTGTGATCTTTATCTCTCCTATGCTTGAATTGAATTTTTTAGAGAGATGGCACTTTAGGTTTCTATAAATTATGTATGTTGTCATGGATTATGTAGTAAATGTTTATTAATTAATTATGGCTGATTAAATCGTTGTTTAATTATTTATTAATTAATTAATTCATACTGGTTATGGTTCCTTAGAGGTTAGAATATGTATCTAAGTTTTTCATGTAAATAGATGGCGGACTATCATCTCCGTCTAGGAATTGTTATTTAATTTTAAATTTGTAAGAATTTTGTAATTAAATGATTATTCGGAGAAGACGGAACGAGAAGTTGGATCTTGAAGAATAATGATGGCGCACCCAGGTATTTCCTGAGTCTCTAATTTTATATTTTTTAAATTGTTGAAAACAAAATTGATAAATTGCATTAAAGTTGTATTTTTTGGAATAAGTTTTTCTGCTCTGTCGGCATGCCGGACGTCACAATTCATCAGGCTAAAGGTCACAAATCGGCAGGCCGGACGTGTGGTCCGATAGGCCGACATTGGGGCAGAAATTGGGGTGCTCTGTCGGCAGGCCTAACCTTCATGGGTCGGCAAGCCGATGAAGCATGACCGGCAGGCCGATCACCCAAATCGGCCTGCCGACCGAGAGCTGCCAAGTATCCAGAAAAGGTGCAATTTTTTCAGTGCAGTTTTAATTTTATTTTTGAGACGATTCTGAGAAACATTAAATTTGGATATGATCGAAAATATGAAGTATTTGATTCATACGAGATTGAAGACTTGAAGATGGGTATTACATGAAGAAGGATACAGCTTGAGGATTCAAGGATGAAAAATAGATAAATGTCTCGATGATTCTCTTGTAATCTTAGTTTTCTATTCTCTAGGGTGGAACCATAATATTACGGTTATTATTATTTTGCTTGTAGCTTTGCTTAATTGCTTTGCTTGTCTGCATTATAATATGATTTACCATATATATTGATAACATGTCATATAGAATAGGGAGTGCCGCTCATATTAAAATTGTTCATGCATAATTTTAAAATAAAACCTTGACTTCAAAAGATTGATTGGGAGAAGGTTTTCGAAGAGAGGACCTAAGGCCTCTATCGTTGGTCCATAGGAAGAACATGGTGGTCCCGACTCCTAGGAAGGGATTTATATCATATACCAGATTGGATCTCTGAAAGGATAAGGTATTTTAGTATGATTTATGGTTGCACACCCCTAGGTGGTGATTATAAATCATGGATAAAATATTGAAACGGTGGTTATACACTCACGTTAATTTTATTATTAACCTCCCCTAGGAGCTCTGTTAATAAAATTAATGGCCAAAGAAACGATTATTAGTATATGCTGGATCATACGGGTCCTGGATGGCATATATTAATCAGGAGGGGATTCATGTTCCTGATTGAATTTGGCATGACTCCCCTAGGAGCTTGTTGAATTCTGAGTTGGGAATTATCGTTGTAAGGTTGTGATATTTTCAAGGTTTTGACACATAAACGCATTTGTATGATTTTACATGATTGTGTTATCTTACTAAATTATTATATATGTTCGCTTATATTTGGTATATGATTCTTTATTGTAGATTGAAAATGTCTAAAAACGCTTTATCATCGATACTTGATAAAAACCAATTAACTGGCGAGAATTATAACGATTGGAAACAGAACTTGGACATCATCCTATCCTTTGAGAAACTGAAATATGTACTGATAACCCCTTGTCCTCCCAAGCCTACGGGAGACACAAGTAATGAGCAATTCCAAGCGTACGATCACTGGAAATATGCTAATGATCAGGCCCGCTGCTATGTTATGGCTAGCATGAACAACGTGCTACAGGCTCAACATCAGGATTATGAGACAACGAAGCAGATCTTGGATAATCTTGAGGATATGTTCGGAGGCCAGGCCATAACAAAGCGGAAAGGGGCGCTTCGAAAACTCTTAAACTATAGACAGAGATCGGGGACATCTGTAAAGGAGCACAAGATGTTGGTCATAGGTTACCTCGCTGAGGCTCAAACCAATGGAGCCGACATTAATGTTGAAACTCAGATGACTATGGTCTTTGAGACACTGTCTAAGGAATTTATTCCATTTAGAGCTACTTTTAATTTAAGTAATAGACGCGATATGACCTTGACAGAACTGATGAAACAGTTACAGGAGTTTGAACTGCTGATCATGGAGTCTCCTGCTGGTGGTGAGGCCAACATGGTAGCTGCTTCTGGTTCCAATCCTAACTCAGGGAATGGAAAAAAGCAACGGGCCAAGAATGGGAAGTCTTCTATTCCTGCTACTACCAAGAGCAAGAAGAAGAAGAAGAAGGACCCAAAGAAGCTTAAGTGCTTCTTCTGTGGTAAGGTCGGGCATATAAAGAAGCATTGTAAGGACTTCCTTTCCAAGGGAGGTAGGTGTGATCCTCTATATTTAGAAACATGTTTGGTTGAGGAATCCAGTGACATCTAGGTCATAGATTCTGGTGCAACTAATCATGTTTGTGTTTCTCTGCAGGGATTCAAAGAAACGAGAAGTCTGCTACGTGAAGACTTAACGCTTCGGATGGGTGATGGATCCTTGGTCTCAGTGGAAGCAGTGGGAGATGTCCATCTTAACTTTGATAATTATAGGAATTTAATTTTACAAGATTGTTTTTATGTTCCTAAATTTAAAAGGAATTTAATTTCTGCATCTTCTTTATTTAAAGACTCATACGTGGTATCTTTTAATGAAAAGTGGTGATTCGTAAAAATAAATCTTGTATCTATTATGGATGGATGCAAAATAATCTATATTTTATCAAACCTAAGATGGACTTATTGCTTAATGCTGAGATGAATGATAATGACTCAAAAAGACTTAAAACTTCTCACTCTAATAAGACTTATCTTTGGCATTTGCGCCTTGGCCATATTAACCTGAATAGGATTCAAAGGTTGGTAAGGGATGGACCTTTAAGTCACTTAAAGGTGGAATCTATACCTCAATGTGAATCTTGTTTGGAGGGTAAAATGACCAAAAGACCATACGGGTCTAAGGGCAATAGGGCCGAAGGGGTTTTAGAACTTGTGCATAGTGATGTTTGCGAACCGATGAACATCCAGGCACGAGGAGGGTATGAGTACTTCGTCACTTTTATTGACGATTACTCAAGATATGGGTATGTGTACCTAATGCACCACAAAAGCGAAACTTATGATAAGTTCAGGGAGTTTCGGGCTGAAGTGGAAAAGCAATTGGGTAGACCCATAAAGGCACTTCGATCTGATCAAGGTGGGGAATACCTTTCTGATGAGTTCTTGGGACACTTATTAGAGAATGGGATTTTATCCCATTTGACTGCGTCGGGCACTCCGCAGCAGAATGGCGTAGCAGAGAGAAGGAATAGGACTTTGTTGGACATGATTCGGTCCATGATGACTTATTCATCATTGCCTTTATCCTTTTGGGGATATGCACTACAAACCGCATGTTATCTTTTGAACAATGTGCCTTCAAAATCGGTCCCTAAAACTCCTCACGAGTTGTGGACAAGACGGAAGACATACTTAAACCATATTCGCATATGGGGATGTCCAGCTTATGTCCTGTTTAAGGATCCGAATAAGTTGGCAGCACGTTCGGAAGTTTGCATGTTTATAGGATATCCAAAAGGGACTAAAGGGGGTTATTTTTATAACCCAAAGGAAAATAAAGTCGTGGTTTCAACTAATGCAACTTTCATTGAGGAGAGTTACATGGAAGACTTTAAACATCAAAGCAAAGTGGTGCTTGAGGAGTTAAGGGGTGATCCGTTCACTTTGGAGGTTCCGAACGAAACCATTCCGATCAGTGTAGAAAAACCAAACAAACCTGAACAACAACCTCAGGGGCTTCGGCGCAGTGGAAGGATCGAGCGTCAACCTAAAAGGTATATGTTCAATGGGGAGGTCTTCTTGGCTGAACCAGATGAACATGACAGGGATCCTTATACTTACGCAGAAGCTATGGAGGATGTTGATTCAAAACTCTGGACAGAGGCCATGAACATAGAGATGAAGTCTATAAAGAGTAATCGGGTCTGGGAGCTTGTGGATCTTCCCAAAGGGGTAAAACCCATAGGGTGTAAGTGGATTTACAAGAGGAAAAGAGGAGTAGATGAAAAATTCGAAACCTTTAAGGCTAGACTGGTAGCTAAAGGTTATACGCAAAAGGAAGGAATCGATTATGAGGAAACCTTTTCACCTGTAGCCATGCTTAAGTCCATCCGGATTCTCTTGTCCATAGCTGCCGCTCTCGACTATGAGATTTGGCAGATGGATGTCAAGACAGCTTTTCTGAATGGCTATCTTGATGAGTCCATTTATATGGAACAACCAGACGGGTTCAAGGTCCCGGGTCAAGAAGGTAAGGTTTGTAAGCTGCTAAAGTCAATTTATAGACTTAAGCAGGCATCCCGTTCTTGGAACATAAGATTTGACCAAGTGATCAAGACTTATGGGTTCTCATAAAATGTGGATGAACCATGTGTTTACAAACACATTAAGGATGGGAAGGTGGTTTTTCTACTGCTCTATGTAGATGACATTCTGCTAATTGGCAATGACGTTGGGGCGTTGTCATCGGTCAAAATATGGTTGACCAAGCAGTTTGACATGAAGGACTTAGGTGAGGCTAATTTTGTTCTCGGTATCCAGATCTTTCGGGATAGGAAGAACAAAATGATAGCTTTGTCTCAGGCCGGCTACATAGATAAAATTCTCAAGAGGTTTGCAATGCAGGATTCCAAGAAAGATGGGCAACCATCTAGGTCTAGAATTACTCTTTCTAAGAAAGACTCTCCAAAGTCTTATGAAGAAAGAGAATACATGAAGAAGGTGCCTTATGCTTCGGCAGTGGGTAGTCTCATGTATGCCATGCTTTGCACACAACCGGATATTAGCTATACGGTCGGGATTGTAAGTCGATTTCAGGCAGATCTAGGACCGAACCATTGGGTTACGGTAAAGCATATTTTCAAGTACATGAGAAGGACTCGAGGGTATATGCTTGTGTATTCAGGTGAGGACTTGACTCCTCTAGGATACACTGATTTAGATTTTCAATCATGCCTGGATTCTAGGAAATCGACTTCAGGGTTTGTGTTTACTCTGGGTGGTAGTGCCATCAGTTGGAGAAGTGCGAAGCAAGATTGCACTTCGGATTCAACGATGGAGGCCGAGTATGTGGCGGCTAGTGATGCTTCGAAAGAAGCAGTGCGGCTCCGCAAGTTCCTTGGGGATCTTAAGTAGTGCGTCTGGACTCGAGGGTATATGCTTGTGTATTCGGGTGAGGACTTGACTCCTCTAGGATACACTGATTCAGATTTTCAATCATGTCTGGATTCTAGGAAATCGACTTCAGGGTTTGTGTTTACTCTGGGTGGCAGTGCCATCAGTTGGAGAAGTACGAAGCAAGATTGCACTTCGGATTCAATGATGGAGGCCGAGTATGTGGCGGCTAGTGATGCTTCGAAAGAAGCAGTGCGGCTCCGCAAGTTCCTTGGGGATCTTAAGATAGTTCCGGGTATGGAAAAGGCGGTATCACTGTACTGTGATGACAGTGCGGCGGTAGCTAATGCTAAGGAACCAAGATTTCACAGGAAGAGTAAGCATATTGATCGGAAGTATCATGTGATAAAGGACTTCGTTGAGGGCAGGCATGTCACGGTGTGTAAGATTACGTCTGGATTCAATTTAGCTGATCTATTTACGAAGACACTTATTGGGAGAGTCTTCGAGAGGCATGTGGAAGCTATGGGGATGCGAAATTTGCTGTATTTACTCACTTAGTCCAAGTGGGAGATTGTTAGACATGTATGCCGTAAGGAGTAAAAATGTAATACGTTTTTGGAGACATTTTTATCAATAAAGAATTTATTCTTTTATATATACCAAATCTTGTCCTCTTTACGTTCATATTTGTTGAATGTATGATAAGCAAACAGTAGTCTGAGATTGTCAGTCTAAACCTTAAGAATTGGGCATATGATTGACTGATTATGCAGAAGACACAATTCTTAAGGTGACGGTCTAAAACATATGATCCGCAATCGAGGGAATAAAATTAGGCGCTTTATTCATGTAAAGATTGTTACGTTGTCTATATCCCTTTTGGGAGATGGTTTGTCTTGACCATCGGAGTTGGACTCCGTGAATAAAAACATTAGCATGTTGTCATAAGTGACGATGTGTTGGATCGAGACATAAAGTGAATTGATTTGGATTAATAATTCTGTCTTGGTAAATCGATTCACTTTAGACAGTCATTTGTATTGTATCTTAATCCTGAGATGAATAGTGGGCCCGTTGTCTCGACTTGTGTCTTTTGATGTACCAATGGGTGACTCCCACATCTCTATAGTGGTATGCATGCCGGTACGTTGGAGGCATGACTCTTGATAGCGTAGACTTGTTATTCATAGATATGGAATCCATAGCTCCTCTTTAGGAGTAATGATATCCTCTTATATGCGTTGTCCTGTAATTGAAAAACTGGACCGCTCAACCATTTGGATACAAAGGTGTAACCGAATGGTATACTATCTTTGGATGGTAAGTTTTCTAATGGTGAGACAATGGAACGTAAGATAAAAATAATCGGGAAGGTAAGACAGAACTTGTCCTTAAGCCGATTATGGATTATCATATGGGGATACGATACACTTTGATATGTCATGGAGACTTAGCTACACGAGCTTTGTAATTCTATAAAGTTCGAGAATGCAGCTCCAAGCTTTTAGTGGAGTAGCGTTGGAGTTGATAATTGTGAAATGTATATCTGGGATGTTGGGTTTCATAATTATCATGAGCTTGAACTTTATAGGTCCATTTTGGTCCCCTTTGCTAGATTACAAAATCCTGTAACGACACGGCGTGCTTTTCCAAAAATTGATGACTTATGTCGGATTTATTAGATTGGTTTAAAATTTGTAAGAATCAAATAATTCATGTCTGTTTATTGGTTGAATTAATTTTGTAATAAAATTAATTTAAGATAAACTTGTTGAATTATTGAGATCAGATAATTCTTGTCTGTTTATCGGTTGATTTAACTTTGGATATATTAGATCAAGATAAACTTGTAGAATTATTGTGAATTGATTTATTTTCTTAGAGATTATCTTGATAAAGTTTGTTTTGATCAGATAACTTCTCTATTGGGTTATTTAAATCAAAACTGAGACTTTATCCTTTAGAATCTCGAGTGGAAAATAAAAGATTCGCGGAGATTTTTTCTCGGGAGTTCGGCCTGCCGGATGACGTGTTTGGCCTATCGATGGGGCCTGTTCGGCCTGCCGATCAGTGAGTGATAAGATTTCGCGTTTTCACACGGATCTTATCAGATATTGATCCGAACTTGATTTTGTTTCGAGTTTTTGAGACCTAATCTGATAAGAACTGACCCCAGGACCAATAGTTATAAAAGGGGAGTGAGTCTTATGATTTGCTCAGATCAATTGAGAGATTAAGAGTGATACTCTTCTAGTGAGCATCTAAAAAAACTCCCTGAGAGCTTTTGTTCACAAATCACGAACATTAGCTTTGGGTTCTCTCTCTTGGTTGGAAGGAGAGTCACCGGTGGAAGAGCTATACGTGTGAGCCCACACTCACTCTAGTTGTGGACAGAGAATAGCAAAGAAGACCAGTTGGTTGAGGCTCTTTTGGAACGTTACTTCTCTTTACAGGCTGCAGAGGTTCTTCACACAAAGGTTAGTAAGATCTGTCTAATTTATACATATAACATGTCAAGCTTGTGTTTTGGAAATTACTCTGATGAAAAATCTTTAAAATTCTGCTACGCACCGTGTTTCCAACACTTCCCTATTCATGATTTAGAGTACGCCGTAGTGATTTACGCTTCAGGGGATCTAGAGAAGCCACTTGCTGGAGTAATAGTTTAGGTATTCTCAGATCATAGGGGCTCAAGGTATTCGTTCACTTAGAGGAATTTGAAATGAGGCAGCAATGGTAGGCGAAATGTATAGAGGACCAGGATATCTCGCCGCGGTATTATCCAGATAGGGTCATTGTAGTTGCAGACGTGCTCAACAGGAGGTCTTGGGAAATTCGCGTATATTTGGCACTAAAAGACTGGTGATAGATGCTACCATGAGCAAGAATGGGCCGCAGTACTATGAAGACTTTGATTCGGTGTCGACATATTTTAGGGATTTGATTTCAGCACTTGTTCAGGTGGTGAGGCAAAATTAGTAGCAAGACCAATATCTTTGGGGAGTGTGGACGTGAAGGCAGACCAGGGAGCAGCTTGAAGACCAGAGGTGTTCCTACCAGTGGACCGTTGCAGTCTCAGGGAATGTCTGGCAGTGTTGGCAATTGAGGGAGTGATGAAAGCCTTGATGAGCGAAGTTTGCAAGTTTTAGTTCGCCATTCATCCAGGGAGCATGAAGATGCATCGTGTTTTTTGAGAGCAGTATTGGTGGAAAAGCCTAAAGAAAGATGTTTAAGCGTACATGGCCAAGTGCATGATTTGTCTGTAGGTCGCAGCTAAGCATCAGGAGCCCGTTGGTCAGCTTCAACATGAGAGCATGTCGTGGCAGATTTCTTCTCTAGGTTACCAAGGATGGAGCAAGGACGTGATGCGATTTGGGTCGTCGTTGGCAAGTCGACGAGATTGGTGTATTTTATTCCAATTTGGTTCTAGTGTTTGCAACGAGTTCTTAGAGGAGATTTCAGGAAGCTTTAAGCATAGACTTGGGTTCCAACGCGACTTTTCATTCTCAGACCGATAGGCAGTTTGCTTGAGATATTCATATTTTTAGAGGCACATGGCATGCACGTGTATTGGATTTTGGCAGGAATTGGAAGCAACATTAGCGTCTGGTGGAGTTAGGTACAACAGTAACTGTCAAGTAAGCATCAGGATAGCACCATTCGAAGTACTTTGTGGTTTGTCGTGTCCATCGCTGGTGATTCGGGCAGGACCAAAAGACGAGACTATTATTGAACCCGGAGAGAGAACAACAAAAAGGGGCTACTGTGTTACGTAATCGGTTGAGAGCAGCTCGAGGTAGGCAAAAGAGTTATACGAATAGGAGACGCTAACCTTTAGAATTCAAGGTAGGGGATTCCGTTCTCTTAAAGGCTTCACCGTGTAAATGAGTTTTGCATTTCGGTGTGCGAGGGGAAAATGCATCAAGGTACGTCAAGTTGTCTGAGATTCTCAACGCGTTAAAGTAATCGTTTATCGCCTTGATCTCCCTCCTAGACTCTTTCATGTTCATGTCATATTCTGTATGTCGGTGCTCTAGAATGTTCACCCAAGCAAGATCGTCTCGATTCGCAATTTATATATTCAGGAAAACATGGCCTATTAAGAGGTGCAGGCTTAGATTTCTGACCAGAAAGTGATAGATTGAAGGCGTTGTGAGATTCCGTTAATGAATGTGGTGTGGTAGCACCACAGGGTTGATGAGACAACCTGAAAATTAGGATTGATCATGTAGGAGTCCTATCCGCATTAATTTTGTACTTAAGATGGTTTCTGAATTTCGAGGACAAAATTTCTTTTAGGGGTAGAGAGCTGTAATGCCCCAAAATTTAATTAAGGGATATTAGTAAGTGAAATGGTGAAATTAGTGTGCCATGATACATTCTTAAACTTAATTTGACTATTTCGTGGTATTTCTAAATTAATGTTATTTTTGATTGTCTTAATGATTTTTAAATTACTCTTAATTATTTTTGTTTGTTATTTTAAATTTTGGAAACAAAACAATTTGTCAGAAGCCAAACATATCTTGTTTTATAAAACCGTGGGCGGCACACGGTTTTCACACAATGAGACCGCTCATTTTTCTCTCTATTTATACCCTCTCTCTCTCCCTCACTCTCGTTCTCTCTCTTCTCTCACTCTCCTTCTCTCATCTCTCTCGTTCTCTCCCTTTCTCCCTCTTCTTTCCTTAAATCTTTGAATCAAAAATCAAGCCAAGCTTCGGTTTTCAGTGGATTGAAGGCTCGGGAACATGATTTAACAATCACAAACACGATTCAAGGATTGAATCAAGGTTAGTTTTCAAATTTTTAAAACTTTTCTATTTTTCAAATTTCCTTGTAATTTAAAATCTAAGCTCGTTTAAGCTTAGAAAACCTTTAATCTAAATTAGAGAAACTTAAAACACCTAGAATCTAAGCTTAGTTTGAAGAAAAAAAGGATTCAACTCAAGATTTTTCATTTTTCTCTATTTTTTCTTATTTTTGGATTTATTCAAAATCTTTGTGTAAATTTTGTTTTAATGTATTAAAAAGTGTTCTATTTTGTTTTTTTATCAATTATGATGATTATCTATGCTTGGGAATTAAGAAAAACATGTTGAAATGAGGATTTGGGCTCGGGGAGGCCGAGACCCATGCTTGGAAAATTCTAGAATTTTCTAGTTCGACAGGCCGGATTCATGAGTTCGGCAGGCCGGATTCATGCGTCTGGCAGGCCAAACCAGGAACAATTCAGCCGAGCAGACTAGGCTTGCCGACAGGCCGATCGGGCGTAGTGAAGATTTGTTATTTTTCACCCGTTTTTACTGTTTTAAACTCCGATTGAGAATTTAAACTTTATAGTATGATTTTGAGAACTAAATGACACACTAGGACATCATGAGATAGGTTAGTAATGTAAAATATCCAAAGTTAGAAATTGATGGGCTTAGTTTATTTTTATTGTTTCCTATTATTTATTTCTTTATTCATATTTATTAAATGATTAAAATTATTTGTTTAAAAAAGGTTTTTAATTATCACATTTTCATAATCAATTTTGAATTCTTAAAATATGTTTTAATCAAATTTCTACTTAATTAACTTAATTAAACCACCACGTCACCTCCGTACTCCGAGGTGTGACAGAGATTTGTCTTGAGCACAGACCATAATGTGATGTGTTTTTAATGCCTTGAAAACCAAATAATGAGCGTAATACAAGAGCAAGTAGTTTCCTTAAACAAGAGACCACATGACATAGAAGGAAGTTTTAGTTTTTCTACTTTTTTCGTTAATAAATAACGAGAGGGCTGCTGTAATTAAGAGAAAGTTGCTCAAGAATCGACTTAAAATCGGTGTATAATAATCTATTTAAATTAATTTTAGAGTCATTAATGACAAAACATAGCAGAATCATCATGAAAGCGAAAAAAAATTGAAAATATCTTTTTCGGTCGCATAGAAACTCAGACGAGTGCATATAATATGTAAAATACCTTCTCAATTTTTTTACCCCCTGTGATCCAGTCAGCACCGCTGAACTCGAGTCCCAAGGCTTCAAGCCACGACCTATAATTTGAAATGTAAATAACCCACAATAAAAGCTATTGTGATGATTGATTCACTGATTCGAAATGCTATAGTATTTTTTCTCACATAATTTACGTAAATAACCCACTCACAAAAGAAAATGTAAATAATCCACGGCCACAGCTGAGTTATTCCTCCAAAAAACAGCTGTAGAAATGAGATTTTACAATCCATCATCAATTGAAATAATATTATATAAAATAAAAATAAGCACATCCAAATAAGAAGCTTATTTATTATGCATCTGATGATTTCATCCACGGTTCTGCCCAAATATTGGCCTGTATATTGACGCTAACAAGCAGAAAAATCTAAGACAAAGGATCAGATCCGAGGGCACCTAGCCTCTGCACAGTACATGGCAAAAAAACTGTGGATGATGAGAGTCTGGAAAAAGTAAATGAGGACAACCATGAAACCAAAGGATAATGAAATTGAGCCCTCCACTCTGAGCACTTCTGTTCAGACCAACTCTAGTCACCTGCCAAAAAAGATGGAAAAAATGTCAACTTTTAATTACCCCTTTCCCTTGCATCAGAATCAGATTCAGAGCTGCATTGTGTATCATATTGCAGAATTCAGAGCAAAAGTTTTGTTGGGTGGACATAAAAATTGGTGCCGTACATGTAGCCCATAGTGATCATGTTATTTACCTAATAAAATGGGGAAATTGGTAATTACACTTTCCTAGAATCAAATAATTAGGATAGTTTCTTGCGCCAGAAATTATCATTTCCTCTAATTTGCTCAGCAATTCAAATAGATAATTGATCAGATCAATGCCCTTAATGTCCCATCAAGTAAAACTTATTATAAGCACAAGACTCTCCATTAAACCTATGCAAATGACAGGTCACGCTTACGCAAACAACTCCAAGCTCCTAGATTTTTCAAATTGCAACTACTACTTTGAAATGTTATGCTTCAAATAAACTTTATTTGTGTTTCGAATGTAAAGGCATTTAATTCTATGAAAAACTTCAAGCCTAAGGCCCATTCTGTCCTCCATTGCCTAACCCAAGTCAAGAGGCCTTACAATTTTACACTCTATTTGGTAAGCACCCTGCAAGAGAACTTGAAGTGAGAAGCAAATAACAAATGGCAAAGGATTTTCGTTTTTTAATGAGAGCAAAGAAAATAAATTGCATTTATGTTATTCAGCATACTAAAAAGAAACTATTTATTTGAAATACATGATAATTTGGTTATGGCACAATTTTTTTTTTCCTGGTGAATATCATTGGAGCTAAGAATCCTTTCCGAGCGTTGAGATAAGTAATCGGCTGTATAAGGCCTTGAAAGAATGGGTGATTCGGAAGAATCATTGGCCAAATGAAAGCACTTATTTCTGCTCTTCTTTCCAAACGTAATTTATAAACTTTTCACTTTGTGTACATAACCCGCTGTAGCAGTAGGATCACTTAGCATGCATGCAAAGCACTATAGCTCCTCTCTTTTTTTTTTTTTCTTTTTTGGTTACAGAACTATAATCCATATATAAAAGAAAAGGTATAAGATTATAGTCCACACAGAAATAGAAGTATTAGAGTATTGGGCAAGAAATTTGAAGCCAACAAAATTCATGTTTAAGAATCGCAGAACTTTCTGAGAAGTACCATTAGCATTTATTACAAATACCAAGTTCAGTCAACTTCTTAGATCAGACTAACCAGCCAACTAAACTCACAAGCTCCTTTCAGAAGTCCTTTTAAAGTGGATTCTTGATAGCAAATAGTTAACCACACTGACAATTTTTTAAACTAACCGTGGAAGAAAGATTTTTAACCTCTAAGTCACTAAGAACCTTTGGATATATTAATTGCATTGGCCAAAAATCCGTATTATTCTTAAATCAAGTGTCTAAAACTAACCTTATACCACGAACCAATGTACACACTCACATAACTTTGTAGTCCCTCGAAAAATAGTACTAGGAAACCATTTAAGCCTACAAACGCAAAACACCACATACTGCTACTAAAAGGCAAACTCTTTGAGAAACCAAATACAATTTCTGTTCTTTTTATCTTCTCTCACTCCAAGCAAGTAAACTAGAAAAACCACTTAATGCTCCAATAGGCCAAAAAGACATTTGATGCGTGACTACCAAAAGTGTGCTAAATAGAAGTGCTTACATGATACAAAATCAACTACCACTGAAGGCTACTTCACTATAACAGGGTTCTCTGAGAAGAAGCATGGCATACTATCAATAGGACCTATTCCTCCTAAGATATCATTCAAATTATATGCAACTGCTGCTAACACAGATAGTTTCAACATCAGAACCACGTGGATTTAGGGATTTAAAGATGAAGCATGGTTAGCAGGCTCGGTATCTTGCCAACTCTATTTTCAACCCAAAATTCCAGAATTAAAATTCCCCTTAAAGTGAACTAAATCCAAAATTTATGATCTCCAATATAAGTCACCTACAATGAAAAGCTACCTTGATAATTTAGACAATCACACGTCAATAAACCACAGCTTTAAACTCCCAACCAGATAGCACATAGTTTGCAGCTACCTCAACTTCATTTTATGAAGGTAAAAAATTTTCCTTTGCCCCCAATACGCACAAATTAGACACAGTCAACAGTCTACACCCAGCTAACATTATCACTCGACGCCCGTAGAAAATCATCATCACGAATTTCTCACACCATCTAAAACAAACAGAAATTCCATGACCCACATTTATAATTCCAGCTCCCAAGCATAGGTTTTCTTCAATAGAAGCCAGATACCCTGATGTAAACTGAATCTAAGAGTACACATTCTCTATTGGGTGAATAACAAAAATTTCCCTTGTGTATTTTCATAAATATTGCACTTATCCCTTACATAATACAAATCGTGTTAAACAATCCTACAAGCGAGATTTTAACATGATTTTTTAGAGGGATTTTTAATAGCAATTGTGCTTGGATAATATTAACGCCATTTGTCAAAGATATATGTAGCCTTTCTGATAACATGGGATCGAACGCAGCAATTGGATAAATCACAGCCCTTTTTACACTATTTTCAGCATTTCCCAGCATAATGTCATTTAAAAACAAAATGCGCTTAAGATATTATAACCACATCGCTCCAATTGCAAACAAGACAGTATGTAATTAACAATACAATACTGAAAAGGAAAAAAATACCTCAAAGTAAAAACCAATATGGAGACACAAACAGCATGATCATCATCATCACTCCGCCTCCGCCGCCTCAACCTCAACTTTGGGACCTGATTCACCCAAAAAAGAAAAAAAAATCCCAGAAATTAGGGTTTGAATTTGAAAGGAAATAATGATAAGTTAGGGAAAGGAGATTTTTGTGTCGTTGTTGTCGGAGGGAAGTATCAAACCGTGGAGGGAGGGGTGGCGGCCGTCCTTGCCCCATCCGATGCCGCGGGTGGAGTCGAGGTACTGGCGGACGAGGTGACGGCATTTCTGGAGATGGTTTACTCCTTCGACGCGGTAACACCACTTGAGCCTCTCGCGAATGATCTTCGCCTTCTCGATGTCGACCCATTTCTCCCTCACAAGATGCTCTCTCATCTCCAGCATCGCCACTGGATCCTTGTAAGGATTCGATGCGTCGAAGTCGTCCGGCGCCGACTCATCGAACTCCACCGTTCCCTTCTTTCTCCCCATTTTTCTCTTCTCTTCTCGTCTTCTTCACTCGATCCGCTTTTGCTTCGGCTCTCTGTGCTGCCTCTCCTTCTTCCTTCCCCTTTGTTTTGATGATGTGTGCTTGTCGTCTGTGGGCGGGCGGAAAGCAATGAGCCATTGGGCTGATCCAAGTGAGGCGTATTGCAACTTGCAAGTGGGCAGGAAAGCCACATGTGGCCTCTTTTTTTTATTTTTAGAATAAAATACATCTTTAATTTAAAAATATTTTTTATATATCTAAATATATATGTATAAAGACGTTAATAACCTTAATAATAATATTGTTAGTTTTAATTTATTTTTAAAATAATAAGATACATATTTAAGATTTTAAATGGATTATGATATCTGTAGCGCCCCCTTACGAACGTCATAGATATCGTTACATTCATTCATTACATACTTTTATTCTAAGATAAACTATTTTATTAAAAAATAATTTGAAAACATAAATTGAAAAACATACCCAGGATCCATGCCTACATTTTTTATACATCAATATTTAATATATTACTCATTTATAATCATTCTTTAAATAGTTTATCTCACTGAATAATAAATTCAGAATAAAAACTCATAGTTCAAAATCTGCTTACACAGTTTGGCAGGCCGAACTTGAGACTTTGTCAAGCCGAACTCGACTGGCAGGCCAAAGATCATCCATCAGCAGGCCCCCGAGGCTTTGCAAAAATGGGGTTTTAAAATTAAAAAGATTGATAGACCGATACTTAACAATCGACAGGCCGTTTAAATTATTCGACAATCCGACCAATAATGATCGGTAGGCTGAACTGTTATAAAAATTTTGTTTTAAAAATGGTCTTCAAGTTTCAAATGCGGAAGAAAATTGATAAAACTATAAAGTTAAAGTATCATGGTTCAAATCTTAAAAGTCTGTCAAACAAACATACTCAAAATTATAAAACATAGTTCATAAGTTTTAAAACTTCTTTTCTTGGGGTCGTTTGTTTTCAATCCATCTTGCTTAGCCCACACGCCTTTCCTTGCCCTCCACCTAATCCATTACCTTCTTACCCTTATCTACAACATGATATAAAACTGCATAAACTAATGCTTAGTAAGTACATTTATATCTCACATCTTAAAACATTATATGAACATCATCATCATTATCATCATAATAGTGCACTAAGCACATTTTCATAGGAACATATCTTTCATTACATTGTCCATATTAAAACTTAATTCATTTTGTCTTAAGGGCCCAAGTGTTGCATCATAATCATCATTGTAGGCGCGCCGTCATGAGAGGAGAAGGGTAGCTAATTCTAAACCAAATATAACATCATAACATAACTTAAACATGGGTATGCAATACTTATTTAGGTGATACATATATATACATAAATATACTTATATGTTTTGAAAGACACCATCATCGAAACATGCATAAACTTTAAACGTCAAACTTTCATAATAAAACATCATGTATAATTATCGTGGAAATCATTATAAAACCATTATGAACATAGATTTCAAACTTTTCATTAATCACATCATGTTGCCGGTGAGAATGCACTTACCTTTTTAGCTTACTTAACCTTCATTTGTAGGTGACGATGCCGCTATCTCGATGTGCTCACTACATATTGTGTTCATGTCATACATTCATTAAAAATGGCAATTAACATATAATTTTAACAAATTATCACACAACATAACATCCATTACCTTATAACATCACACATACATTCATCTCTAGAAACATAAATTTATAATACATTTCATTAACCATAAAACATTAGAATAAAACTATCAACACAAAATGCATTCTGACCTCTATGAATTCATAGCTCAATATCGTAACATTCACACACAATTTGAGCACCACACTTGTCAGGGACAAAGTTAATACATAAACATATTACCGTGATTTTTCATTAGTCATAAAAATTTCATTAGACATTTAAAATAAGTCACAATTTTATGACACAAAATCTGCCAGCAATACAAAACAGTGAGTAACTCTATACTCGGGCTCGTTTATCACATCATCAAGACTGTAGAAAAATCCATGAAAATTAACATATATAATAGACACATAAAACTATTACATATCCAAAAATCACCATTAAATAAATCCATACAATCCAAAACGCGTGTTTGAATTCAAAGACAAAACAACCATAAACAATTCAGGTAGTGAGTTATATGCAATCATCATATTCCAATAATTAAAATAAAATTATTATGACCCTAAAATTCATATGACATCTTATTAACATAAAATTACAGTGCCACAAAAATTCTTGTCACCAAATAAAATTATTTAATCATACAACAACTGCATAAAAGTAACAGTCCATCAATTCATCGATAAAATAGTCCCCTGACCTAGTCTTAATGAAAATTCCATATCACATAAAATATTCATCAAATCATCACCAAACTTTCCAATCCATAACTTAACATATACATGAACATATTTGCCAAATTTTGAAAAAATCAAAGCACTTTTGCTCCTTGAACAAAAATCACGTTTTTGTGTAACATAACCAATTAGCAGCAATTCATTATGAGGTGTAGAGCATGAACATTTAATATCTCAGCCTAAACAACACCAAATGGCACGAAATTTGGAACAACATCACATAGCGTATACATGAAAATCATATTAAAAATTCAGAGCAAACGAAGATTTGTAGTCAAAGTTATGGGGGTTGGAACATAGAGAAAATACAACATTATCGATCAGCATTAATTAGCAGTGACTGGCAGAGGAAAGAAAATTCATATCTCAGCTTAGAAAAGTCCAATTAAGGTGAAATTTTGAGGGTTAGCACATAACACATACATGAATAACATATTAAAAATTTAGAGGAAAAATAAATTGTAGAGAAAGATATGGCAGTCGCATTACAGAGTGTTCAAAATTTCAGGATTGCTAAGAGAGTCTCTTACCTCAAAACAATATTCTTCAATTCTTCCTTGAATTTCTCCCAACGAAAATTCAATATTTCTATTAAGTATTTGCACAGAAAATAGAGGAGACAGAGAAAAGAAATCGTGTAGAGAAAGAGAGAGAAAAGAAAAAAGTCTGAGAGAAACTTGAGTGTATGAATTTCACGTGAATGAGAAAAAAAATGAGTAGAGATGTCTGTACTATAATTTTAGAAATCCTTTGATTAAAATTAGGCAATTACACGTGAAAGTGGAGGAGATTAAGAAAAGTCAAAAATTTTGTTTCCCACTTACCATATCTCAACTCTTCAAAAATCGAAAATCATATCAAATCATCCAATGAACTAAAAAGTCAACCATTTCATTTCCTAAAATGAGGAAATTAATCCAAAAATATGCCAATCAATCAACAATCATTATCCAATCACATCAAATCATCATTGTCACAATTTTAGGAGATTTTTGCTGACTGCTCGTTAGCTATCATCGGCTTGCCGAATCCGTGAAGTCCAGCTTGCCGATGATATTCCATCGGCCTGCCAATCCTTGAGGGCCATTTCGGCCTGCCAAACTGCCCTACACACAAAAGTTTAACAAAACATTAATTATAGCAAAAATTATCATATAACATACAACGTAATTGACATGAACATTTTGAACATATCGATGCCACGTGTCCGTCACATGTCATCACACTTAAAAATAAAATGGTTAGGACCATTGTATCGTATATCATAACACATATCGATAAAGAAATTCTTAACGTCATCACTAATTTGACATATTTCGTTACATGAAAATCAACATGTATTACAATATTGTTACATTGTTTTTTAAAAAATCTCTAGAATTAGGGTGTTTGTTGCTTAATTCATATTGGTATCTAAAATAACGATTTTAAAATTTCCTCAGCTAAAAGATGGATTTTTGATGGCAAATTAGAGTTATGATTTTACTGACAAATTAGAATTAGGATGTAATTAAATTAATGGTATAGTGTTTATTAAGTATTTTTGTGTGTTTTACATGTTATATAATTGATATATCATTAAGTTAATGATACGTAATGATAATGATTCATAATGACGTTCATATTTTGAGATTTTAAGTGATAATGTTATTTCCTTTTTTTAGTGATATATAATTGAATTGATGATATAGTATTTATTAAGTCTTTTGTGTGTCTTATAGACTATATAATCAATATATCATTAAGTTAATGATACGTGCTAATAATGATATATAATTACATTAACTTTTTAAAACTTCAAGTGACAATACTTTTTATTTAGATTGTGCTCATATTATGGATTGATAATAGAAATGATATTAGATTAAGTTAATGATATTCATTTTTTATTACTTCTTGTATTTTTTTAAATTATATTGTAAGCAATTTAATGGCACAAATGATTTTTTTGTTTATGTTATATTGTAGTTAATAAATTGTATTTGTATTTATCCAATATCAATTTTTTTAACAACTCAACTATGAGAAAAATAAGTAGATCTGTTATAAAAATAAACATATAATAAAGTCTACTCAAACTGTATTTTTGAATTTTCAACATATGTAATTCAAAAAAGAGACATATAAGTGATGTTTGTAAAAAAAAAAAAAAAAAAAAGACAAATTTTAATTCACTTATTAGAAAAAGAGTCACATTATGTAATTTTTAATTAAAAAAAGTCAATTAAACAAATTTCTTTTTTTTTTTTTAATGGAAACCTTGCCTTTTATTCAACTAAATGGAGAAGACCTGCTTTTACATAAAGGCCAAGAAATAAAGGCATAGAATCAAACCAAACAACGAATTTGAAATATCAAACTTAGCTAAAGCGTGGGCTACACAATTCCCATCCTGAGGAACGTAACAGAAACTACCACGACTAGCATAAGAAACAAAGTCTCGAATATCCTCCATGATAGAAGACTTTGGTGCTAGATATGGTGATAACTCAATGCTTTGCACCACCTTAAAGGCATCCATCTCCAAAATACAGTCCAGAAAACCACAATAATGGGCAAAAGAAAGACCCTTTTCTAGTTGCTAGACACTCTGTCAGAAAAAGAGTGTGCAGCAGAATTTTTATATCGGAGTAATTTCCAAAACACAAGTTTGACATACTATATGTATCAATTAACCAGATCTTACTAACCTTTGTGTGCCGAAGAACCTCCGCAACCCGTGAAGAGAAGTAACGTTCCAGAAGAGCCTCAACCAACTGGTCTTCTTTGCTATTCTCTATCCATGACCGGAGTGAGTATGGGCTCACACAAATAGCTCTTCCACCGATGACTCTCCTTCCAACCAATCGAGAGAACCCAAAGCAAGTGTTCATGATTTGTGAACAAATGCTCTCAGGGAGTTTTCAAATTCTCACTTAGTAGAGTATCACTCTTAATCTCTTAATTGATCTAAGTAACTCATAAGACTTACTCCCTTTTATATAGAGATTGGTCCTGGGGTCAGTCCTTATCAGACTAGGTCTCAAAAACTCTAAACAGAATCAAATTTGAATCAATATCTGATAAGATCCACGTGAAAACGCGTGATCTTATCCTTCGCTGATCGGCAGGCCGAACCACCTGATCAGTAGGCCGAACAGGCCCCATGGATAGACCAAACTGCTGCGTAAATATCTCTACGAATCTTTTATTTTCCACCCAAGATTCTATAGGATAAAGTCTCAGTTTCAATTCAAATAACCCAATAGAGAAGTAATTGTTGGAAACAAAGTGTGCAGCGGAATTTTAAAAAATTTTCATCAGAGTAATTTCCAAAACACAAGTTTGACATGTTATATGTATAAATTAGACAGATCTTACTAACCTCAGTGTGCTGAAGAACCTCTGCAACCTGTGTAGAGAAGTAACATTCCAGAAGAGCCTCAACCAACTGATCTTCTTTGTTATTCCCTATCCACAACCGGAGTGAGTGTGGGCTCACACGTACAGCTCTTCCACCGGTGACTCTCCTTTCAACCAATAGAGAGAACCCAAAGCTAGTGCTCGTGATTTGTGAACAAAAGCTCTCAGGGAGTTTTCAGATGCTCACTAGAAGAGTATCACTCTTAATCTCTCGACTAATCTGAGTAAATCATAAGACTCACTCCCTTTTTATAGTTATTGGTCTTGGGGTCAGTCCGTATCAGATTAGATCTCAAAAACTCGAAACAGAATCAAGTTCGGATCAATATCTGATAAGATCTACGTAAAAATGAGTAATCTTATCTCTCACTGATCGGTAGGCCGAACAGGCCCCATCGGCAGGCCAAACACGTCATCCGGCAGGCCGAACTCCAGAGAAAAAATCTCTGCGAATCTTTTATTTTCCACCCGAGATTCTAAAGGATAAAGTCTCAATTTTGATTCAAATAACCTAATAGAGAAGTTATCTGATCAAAACAAACTTTATCAAGATAATCTCTAAGAAAATAAATCAATTCACAATAATTCTACTAGTTTATCTTGTTCTAATTTGTCCAAAATTAAAACAACCGATAAACAGACAAGAATTATCTGATCGCAATAATTCAACAAGTTTATCTTGAACTAATTTCTTACAAAATTAATTCAACCGATAAACAGACATGAATTATTTGATTCTTACAAATTTTAAACCAATCTGATAAATCCGACATAAGTCACCAATTATTGGAAAAGCACGCCGTGTCGTTACAGGATTTTACGAGCTAGCAAAGGGGACCAAAATGGACCTATAAAGTTCAAGCTCATGATAATTATGAAACCCAATATCCCAGATATACATTTCACAATTATCAACTCCAACGCTACTCCACTAAAAGCTTGGAGCTATACTCTCGAACTTTATAGAATTATGAAGCTCGTGTGGCTAAGTCTCTATAACATATCATAGTGTATCGCATCCCCATATGATCATCCATAATCGGCTTAAGGACAAGTTCTGTCGTACCTTCCCGATTATTTTTATCTTACGTTCCATTGTCTCACCATTAGAAAACTTACCATCTAAAGATAGTATACCATTCGGTTACACCTATGTATCCAAATGGTTGAGCGCTTCAGTTTTCCAATTGCAGGACAACGCATATAAAAGGATATCATTACTCCTAGAGAGGAGCTATGGATTCCATATCTATGAATAACAAGTCTACGCTATCAAGAGTCGTGCCTCCAACGTACCGGTATGCATACCACTATTGAGATGTGGGTGTCACCCTTTGGCACATCAAAAGACACAAGTCGAGACAACGGGCCCACTATTCATCTCAGGATTAAGATACAATACAAATGACTGTCTAAAGTGAATCAATTTGCCGAGACAGAATTATTAATCCAAATCAATTCACTTTATGTCCCGATCCAACACATCGTCACCTATGACAACGTGCCAATGTTTCTATTCACGGAGTCCAACTCTGATGGTCAAGACAAACCATCTCCCAAAAGGGATATAGATAACATAACAATCTTTATATGAATAAAACGCCCAACTTTATTCCCTCGATTGCGGATCATATGTTTTAGACCGTCACCTTAAGAATCGTGTCTTCCGCATAATCAGTCCATCGTATGCCCAATTCTTAAGGTTTAGACTGACAGTCTCAGACTACGGTTTGCTTATCATACATTCAACAAATATGAAAGTAAAGAGGACAAGATTTGGTATATATAAGAGAATAAATTCTTTATTGATAAAAATATCTCCAAAAACGTATTACATTTTTATTCCTTAGGGCATACATATCTAACAATCTCTCACTTACACTAAGTGAGTAAATACAACAAATTTTGCATCCCCATAGCTTCCACATGCCTCTCGAAGACTCTCCCAATAAGTGTCTTTGTAAATGGATCAGCTAAATGGTCCTCTGACGCGATCTTGCACACCATGACATGCCCGTCCTCAACGAAGTCCTTTATCACATGATACTTCCGATCAATATGCTTACTTTTCTTGTGAAATCTTGGTTCCTTAGCATTAGCTACCGTCGCACTGTTATCACAGTACAGTGATACCGCTTTATCCATACCAGGAACTACCTCAAGATCCCCAAGGAACTTGTAGAGCCACACTGTTTCTTTCGAAGCATCACTAGCTGCCACATACTCAGCCTCCATCGTTGAATCTGAAGTGCAATCTTGCTTCGCACTTCTCCAACTGATGGCACCGCCACCCAAAGTAAACACAAACCCCGAAGTCGATTTCCTAGAATCCAGACAGGATTAAAAATCCGAATCAGTGTATCCTAGAGGAGTTAAATTCTTACCCGAATACACAAGCATATACCCTCGAGTCCTTCTCAGGTACTTGAAAATATGCTTTACCGCAACCCAATGGTTTGGTCTTGGATCCGCCTGAAATCGACTTACAATCCCGACCGCATAGCTAATATCCGGTCATGTGCAAAGCATGGCATACATAAGACTACCCACTGCCGAAGCATAGGGCACCTTCTTCATGTATTCTCTTTCTTCATAAGACTTTGGAGAGTCTTTCTTAGAAAGAGTAATTCCAGACCTAGATGGTTGCCCACCTTTCTTGGAATCCTGCATTGCAAACCTCCTGAGAATTTTATCTATGTAGCCGGCTTGAGACAAAGCTATCATTTTGTTCTTCCTATCCTGAAAGATCTGGATACCGAGAAAAAAATTAGCCTCACCTAAGTCCTTCATGTCAAACTGTTTGGTCAACCATAATTTGACCGATGACAATGCCTTAACGTCATTGCCAATTAGCAGAATGTCATCTACATAGAGCAGTAGAAAAACCACCTTCCCATCCTTAATGTGTTTGTCAACACATGGTTCATCCACGTTTTTTGAGAACCCATAAGTCTTGATCACTTGATCAAATCTTATGTTCCAAGAACGAGAAGCCTGCTTAAGTCCATGAATAGACTTTAGCAACTTACAAACCTTACCCTCTTGACCCACGACCTTGAACCCGTCTGGTTGTTCCATATAAATGGACTTATCAAGATAGCCATTAAGAAAAGCCGTCTTAACATCCATCTGCCAAATCTCATTGTCGAGAGCGGCAGCTATGGACAAGAGAATCCGGATGGACTTAAGCATGGCTACAGGCGAAAAGGTTTCCTCATAATCGATTCCTTTCTTTTGCGTATAACCCTTAGCTACCAGTCTAGCCTTGAAGGTTTTGACCTTTCCATCCACTCCACTTTTCCTCTTGTAAATCCACTTACACCCTATGGGTTTTACCCCTTCGGGAAGATCCACAAGCTCCCAGACCCGATTAGTCTCCATAGACTTCATCTCTATGTTCAGGGCCTCTGTCCAGAGTCTTGAATCAACATCCTCCATGGCTTCTGCGTAAGTATAAGGATCCCTGTCATGTTCATCCGATTCAGCCAAGAAGACCTCCCCATTGAACATATACCTCTCAGGTTGACGCCCGATCCTCCCACTATGCCGAAGCCCCTAAGGTCATTATTCAGGTTTGTTTGGTTTTTCTACACCGATCGGAATGGTTTCGTTCGGAACCTCGGGAGTGAACGGATCACCCCTTAACTCCTCAAGCACCACTTTGCTTCGAGGTTTAAAGTCGTCCATGTAACTCTCCTCAGGGAAAGTTGCATTAGTTGAAACCACGACTTTATTTTCCTTTGGGTTATAAAAATAACCCCCTTTAGTCCCTTTTGGATATCCTACAAACACGCAAACTTTTGAACATGCTTCCAACTTATTCAGATCCTTAAACAGTACATGAGCCGGATATCCCCATATGCGAATATGGTTTAAGGATTTCTTCCGTCTTGTCCACAACTCGTGAGGAGTTTTTGGGACCGATTTTGAAGGCACATTGTTCAAAAGATAACATGCGGTTTGTAGTGCATATCCCCAAAAGGATAAAGGCAATGATGAATAACTCATCATGGACCGAATCATGTCCAACAAAGTCTTATTCCTTCTCTCCGCTATGCCATTCTACTGCGGAGTGCCCGGCGCAGTCAAATGGTATAAAATCCCATTCTCTAACAAGTGTCCCAAGAACTCATCAGAAAGGTATTCCCCACCTCGATCAGATCGAAGTACCTTTATGGATCTACCCAATTGCTTTTCCACTTCAGCCCGAAACTCCCTAAACTTATCATAAGTTTTGCTTTTGTGGTGCATTAGGTACACAAACCCATATCTTGAGTAATCGTCAATAAAAGTGACGAAATACTCATACCCTCCTCGTGCCCGGATGTTCATCGGCCCGCAAACATCACTATGCACAAGTTCTAGAACTCCTTCGGCCCTATTGCCCTTAGACCCGTTTGGTCTTTTGGTCATTTTACCCTCCAAACAAGACTCACATTGAGGAATAGATTCCACCTTTAAGTGACTTAAAGGTCCATCCCTTACCAACCTTTGAATCCTATTCAGGTTAATATGGCCAAGGCGCAAATGCCAAAGATAAGTCTTATTAGAGTAAGAAGTTTTAAGTCTTTTCGAGTCATTATCATTTATCTCAACATTAAGCGATAAGTCCATCTTAGGTTTGATAAAATATAGATTATTTTGCATCCATCTAGAACAGATAAAAGATTTGTTTTTACGAATCACCACTTTTTCATTAAAAGATACCACGTAGGAGTCTTTAAATAAAGAAGATACAGAAATTAAATTCCTTTTAAATTTAGGAACATAAAAACAATCTCGCAAAATTAAATTCCTATAATTATCAAAATAAAGATGGACATCTCCCACTGCTTCCGCTGAGACCAAGGATCCATCACCCATCCGAAGCGTTAAGTCTTCACACAGCAGACTTCTCGTTTCTTTGAATCCCTGCAGAGAAACACAAACATGATTAGTTGCACTAGAATCTATGACCCAGATGTCACTTGATTCCTCAACTAAACAAGTTTCTAAATATAGAAGATCACACCTACCTCCTTTGGAAAGAAAGTCCTTGCAATGCTTCTTTATATGCCCGACCTTACCACAGAAGAAGCACTTAAGCTTCTTCGGGTTTTCTTCTTCTTTTTCTTGCTCTTGGTAGTAGCAGGAATAAAAGACTTCCCGTTCTTGGCCTGTTGCTTCTTTCCATTCCCAGAGTTGAGAATGGAACCAAAAATAGCTACCATGTTGGCCTCTCCACCCACAGGAGACTCCCTGATCAGCAGTTTGAACTCTTGTAACTGTTTCATTAATTCTGTTAAGATCATATCCCATCTATTGCTTAAATTAAAAGTAGCTCTAAACGGAATAAATTCCTTTGATAGAGTCTTAAAGACCATAGTCATCTGAGTTTCAGCATCGATGTCGGCTCCATTGGTTTGAGCCTCAACGAGGTAACCCATGACCAACATCATGTGCTCCTTTACAGATGTCCCCAGTCGCTGTCTACAGTTTAAGAGTTTTCGAAGCGCCCCTTGCCGCTTTGTTATGGCCTGGCCTCCAAACATGTCCTCAAGATTATCCAAGATCTGCTTCGCAGTCTCATAATCCTCATGTTGAGCCTGCAGCACGTTGTTCATGCTAGCCATAACATAGCAGCGGGCCTGATCATTAGCATCTTTCCAGCGGTCGTACGCTTGGAATTGCTCATTACTTGAGTCTCCCGTAGGCTCGGGAGGACAAGGGGTTGTCAGTACATATTTCAGCTTCTCAAAGGATAGGACGATGTCAAGGTTTCGTTTCCAATCGTTATAATTCTCACCTGTTAATTGGTTTTTGTCAAGTATCGATGATAAAGTGTTTTTAGACATTTTCAATCTACAATAAAGAATCATATACCAAACATAAGCAAAGATATATAATAATTTAGTAAGATAACACAATCATGTAAAATCATACAAATGTGTTTATTTGTCAAAACCTTGAAAACATCCTAACCTTACAACGATAATTCCCAACTCAGAATTCAACAAGCTCCTAGGGGAGTCATGCCAAATTCAATCAGGAGCACGGATCCCCTCCTGATTAATATATGCCATCCAGGACCCGTATGATCCAGCATATACTAATAATCGTTTCTTTGGCCATTAATTTTATTAACAGAGCTCCTAGGAGAGGTTAATAATAAAATTAACGTGAGTGTATAACCACCATTTTAATATTTTATCCATGATTTATAATCACCACCTAGGGGTGTGCAACCATAAATCATACTAAAATACCTTATCCTTTCAGAGATCCAATCTGGTACAAGATAGAAATCCCTTCCTAGGGGTCGGGACCACCATGTTCTTCCTATGGACCAACGATGGAGGCCTTAGGTCCTCTCTTCGAAAACCTTCTCCCACTTAATCTTTTGAAGTCAAGGTTTTATTTTAAAATTATGCATGAACAATTTTAAAATGAGCGGCACTCCCTATTCTATATGACATGTTATCAATATACATGGCAAATCATATTATAATGCAGACAAGCAAAGCAATCAAGCAAAGCTACAAGCCAAATAATAATAACCGTAATATTATGGTTCCACCCTAGAGAATAGAAAACTAAGATTACAAGAGAATAATCGAGACATTTATCGATTCTTCATCCTTGAATCCTCAAGCTGTATCCTTCTTCATGTAATATCCATCTTCAAGTCTTCAATCCCGTATGAATCGAATACTTCATATTTCCAGTCATATCTAAATTTAATGTTTCTCAGAATCGTCCCAAAAATAAAATTAAAATTGCACCGAAAAAATTGCACCTTTTTGGACACTTGGCAGCTCTCGGTCGGCAGGCCGATCTGGGTGATCGGCCTGCCGATCATGAAGGTTCAGCCTGTCGAACTGAAAGTTTGGCCTGCCAGCAGAGCACCCAAATTTCTGTCCCACTGTCGGCCTACCGGACCACACGTCCAGCATACCGACCAAGCAATATTCACTTGTTCCAGAAAATACAACTTTAATGCAATTTATCAATTTTATTTTCAACAATTCAAAAACATAAAATTAGAGACTCAGGAAATACTTGGAGGTGCCATCATCAATCTTCTAGATCCGTCTTCTTCGAATAATTATTTAATAACAAAATTCTTACAAATTAAAAATTAAATAACAATTCGGCATCTAATTACATGAAAAACGTAGATACACATTCTAACCTCTAAGGAACCATAACCGGTATTAATTAATTAATAAATAATTAAAAAATGATTTAATCAATAATAATTAATTAACAAAGATTTACCACATAATCCATGACAACATATATATTATATAGAAACCTAGAGTGCCATCTCTCTATAAAATTCAATTCAAGCATAGGAGCGATTAAGATCACAAATTTTATGCATATAACATGATCACAAACTTGCAAATTTATGTAAAAACCTCGGCTCTGATACCAATTGTTGGAAACAAAGTGCGCAGCGAAATTTTAAAAATTTTTCATCAGAGTAATTTTCAAAACACAAGTTTGACATGTTATATGTATAAATTAGACAGATCTTACTAACTTCAGCGTGCCGAAGAACCTTCGCAACCTGTGTACAGAAGTAACATTCCAGAAGAGCCTCAACCAACTGGTCTTCTTTGCAACCAGAGTGAGTGTGGGCTCACACGTACAGCTCTTCCATCGGTGACTCTCCTTTCAACCAATAGAGAGAACCCAAAGCTAGTGCTTGTGATTTGTGAACAAAAGCTCTCAAGGAGTTTTCAGATGGTCACTAGAAGAGTATCACTCTTAATCTCTCGACTGATCTGAGTAAATCATAAGACTCACTCCCTTTTTATAGCTATTGGTCCTGGGGTCAGTCTGTATCAGATTAGGTCTCAAAAACTCAAAACAGAATCAAGTTTGGATCAATATCTGATAAGATCTGTGTGAAAATGCGTAATCTTATCTCTCGTTGATCGACAAGCCAAACAGCCGAACAGGCCCCATCGACAGGACGAACACGTCATCCGGTAGGCCAAACTCCTGAGAAAAAATCTCTGCGAATCTTTTATTTTCCACCCGAGATTCTAAAGGATAAAGTCTCAGTTTTGATTCAAATAACCCAATAGGAAAGTTATCTGATCAAAACAAATTTTATCAAGATAATCTCTAAGAAAATAAATCAATTCACAATAATTCTACTAGTTTATCTTGTTCTAATTTGTCCAAAATTAAAACAACCGATAAACAAACAAGAATTATCTGATCGTAATAATTCAACAAGTTTATCTTGAACTAATTTCTTACAAAATTAATTCAACCGATAAACAGACATGAATTATTTGATTCTTACAAATTTTAAACCAATCTGATAAATCCGACATAAGTCACCAATTATTGGAAAAGCACGCCGTGTTGTTACAGGATTTTGTGAGCTAGCAAAAGGGACCAAAATGGACCTATAAAGTTTAAGCTCATGATAATTATGAAACCCAATATCCCAGATGTACATTTCACAATTATCAACTCCAACGCTACTCCACTAAAAGCTTGGAGCTGCACTCTCAAACTTTATAGAATTACGAAGCTCGTGTAGCTAAGTCTCCATAACATATCTAGTGTATCGCATCCCCATATGATCATCCATAATCGGCTTAAGGACAAATTCTGTCTTACCTTCCCGATTATTTTTATCTTACGTTCCATTGTCTCACCATTAGAAAACTTACCATCTAAAGATAGTATACCATTCGGTTACACCTATGTATCCAAATGATTGAGCACTCCAGTTTTCCAATTACAGGACAACGCATATAAGAGGATATCATTACTCCTAAAGAAGAGCTATGGATTCCATATCTATGAATAACAAGTCTACGCTATCAAGAGTCATGCCTCCAACGTACCGGTATGCATACCACTATTGAGATGTGGGTGTCACCCTTTGGCACATCAAAAGACACAAGTGGAGACAACGGGCCCACTATTCATCTCAGGATTAAGATACAATACAAATGACTGTCTAAAGTGAATCAATTTGCCGAGACAGAATTATTAATCCAAATCAATTCACTTTATGTCACGATCTAACACATCGTCACCTATGACAATGTGCCAATGTTTCTATTCACGGAGTCCAACTCCGATGGTCAAGACAAACCATCTCCCAAAAGGGATATAGACAACATAACAATCTTTACATGAATAAAGCGCCCAACTTTATTCCCTCGATTGCGGATCATATGTTTTAGACCGTCACCTTAAGAATCGTGTCTTCCGCATAATCAGTCCATCATATGCCCAATTCTTAAGGTTTAGACTGACAGTCTCAGACTACTGTTTGCTTATCATACATTCAACAAATATAAACGTAAAGAGGACAAGATTTGGTATATATAAAAGAATAAATTCTTTATTGATAAAAATGTCTCCAAAAATGTATTACATTTTTACTCCTTAGGGCATACATGTCTAACAGTTATCTGATCAAAATAACTTTATCTAGATAATCTCTAAGAAAATAAATCAATTCCTAATAATTCTACAAGTTTATCTTGATCTAATTTATCCAAAATTAAATCAACCAATAAACAGACAAGAATTTATTTAGATCCCAACAATTCAACAAGTTTATCTAGAATTAATTTTATCACAAAATTAATTCAACCAATAAACAGACATGAATTATTTGACTCTTTCAAATTTTAAACCAATTTGACAAATCTGACATAAGTCACCAATTATTGAAAAAGCACGCCATATCGTTACAGGATTTTGTGAGCTAGCAAAGGGGACCAAAATGGACCTATATAGTTCAAGCTCCCGATAATTATAAAACCCAATATCCTAGATATACATTTCATAATTATCAACTCCAACGCTACTCCACTAAAAGCTTGGAGCTACACTCTCGAACTATATAGAATTACGAAGCTCGTATAGCTAAGTCTCCATGACATATCATAGTGTATCGTATCCCCATATAATAATCCATAGTCGGCTTAAGGACAAGTTTTGTCTTACCTTCACAATTATTTTTATCTTACGTTCTATCATCTCACCATCAGAAAACTTACTAACCAAAGATAGTATACCATTCGGTTACACCTATGTATCCAAATGGTTGAGCGCTGCAGTTTTCCAATTACAGGACAACACATACAAGAGGATATCATTACTCCTAAAGAGGGGCTATGGATTCCATATCTGTGAATAACAAGTCTATGCCATCAAGCGTCATGCCTCCAACGTACCAGCATGCATACCACTATTAAGATGTGGGTGTCACCCTTTGGTACATCAAAAGACATAAGCCAAGACAACGGGCCCACTATTCATCTTAGGATTAAGATACAACACAAATGATTGTCTAAAGTGAATTGATTTACCGAGACAGAATTATTAATCCAAATCAATTCACTTTATGTCCCGATCCAACACATTGTCACCTATGACAACATGCCAATGTTTCTATTCATGGAGTCCACCTTCGATGGTCAAGACAGACCATCTCCCAAAAGGGATATAGACAACATAACAATCTTTGCATGAATAAAGCGCCCAACTTTATTCGCTTGATTACGGATCTTATGTTTTAGACCATCACCTTAAGAATCATGTCTTCCGCATAATCTATCCATCATATGCTCAATTCTTAAGGTTTAGACTGACAGTCTCAGACTATTGTTTGCTTAACATACGTTCAACAAATATGAACGTAAAGAGGACAAGATTTGGTAGATAAATAATGAATAAATTCTTTATTGATAAAAATATCTCCAAAAACTTATTACATTTTTACTACTTAAGGCATACATGTCTAACACACTCCCCAATGAAAGAAGAGAAACTTCCGCGGATCTTCCTAGCAAAGGAAAATAGCACTGTTCCTGTTGCATCCTTCACCACCACTTTAATGTCGATAAATTCCATAGTTGTATTGACCGCTACGTCGACAATAATCTTAACACTTCCTATGAATGGGGGTTGCCATAAAGTTTTAGGGGGTGTGGTAGGACCAACAAGTTTTTGATCCAAAACATTGCAGGTTCTATAGTCTCCTAGAAAAGGACTAGCCCAAGCGACAACCTCTTCCATAGACAAACTCTTCTTCTCAAAGAGTAATTTATTCCTTAAATGCAAATACACCACACTAGCATAAAGAAGACATCAATATCTCCTTTACTACAATATCGAGAGACATAAAGGCACAAAACATCAAAAGGACCCTTTTTATAGCAAGACAACAAGGACCACAATGCTAAAGAGCACCATATCTCTTGCATCACTCTACACAACCATAAAGCATGATTTGCAGTCTCAGTCTCTTCCTGGCATAAAGGACAGAGCTTTAAAGTATTGATGCCACATTTTGACAAAGGCTCAAGGGTAGAATTGCATTAAAAAAAACCCTCCACACATGTATACAAACCTTACTCATACATAAGAAGACTGAAGCTTGCTCCACCAAACCCTATTAAGACCTTCCACTAAAGTAGAGACTCGTATCTTGCGACTAATTTCCACACAATATCAAGATTTCACCAAATATTGTAGTTATCACTAAAATTCCATACCCAGCAATCATGACATCATCTTGAACTTAAAGGAATGTTCTAATTATGTCTTTATCCATAGGCATCATGATTTCAATAATGATTTCCTAGTCTCAATTATAGCCTGAAATAAGGTTTGACACATTCCAATCAGCCACTTCAACTCAGTCGAGTAATTGGTCTAAAATGAAAAGGTCGAGGAATCCATGTATCTTAAAAAACTTGAACGTTCTCCTCATCCCCAGTCTTCTAACGCACACCTTCAGAAGTAACTCATTTCCCACCAAGATGCTTTGTCATATTAGGTTTATTACTCTAAGGAATAAACACTTTAATTGTATTGATGACATTTTTGATAAAATAAATAATAATGTGACTATTTCATGCAGTAATAATGATCTTTATATTGCTTTTATATTAATGATAGTATATACATTAGCAAACATGTGATCCATGACTATTAGAATCAAATCTGGAAATTGGGCATATATAGAGTTTATATGCTAATAGAACCAATTCAAAGATTAATAATCTAAATTATTTAGTCCATAGTCTATATATAGAGCATAGTATTTTATACATGATAAGACTATAATAAAAATCTACGTCCAATTTGGGAGGTGGTTTGTCTTGGCTGTTGGAGCGGATTGACTCCATGGTCGATATATTGTTTTGGCAAACCTAGTGATGATTACACACTGGATTAGACCTAAAGTTGAATTGATTTAATAATAATTTTGTTTTACTTAAATCAATTCAATTTGATAATCATTTATGTTTCATCTTAATTCTGAAGTGGGTTCATGACTCCATGTTTGTAACTTGTATTTTTTGAAATGTTGAAGGCAGGAGTTCCGATGAATGAAGGTTCCATTATAGGTATGTTGAAGATGCAGCCGTTTTCCACTACGAGCATAATCCATATACAAGAAATCTACAACTCTCTAACAAAGAGTCAATGTTATCCTTTCAAATGCATTATACAAATAGTGGAAAATATAACGAGGCCTCAGTAATCTGGATACATATGGTAACTGAATGATATTTCGTTTGTATGTGTTACAAAAGGAATACATTTTCTAATGTTGAAGTAATAGAACTTTGAGATAAAATAATTAGAAGGCAAAACAGAATTATCTTCTATCTGATTATGGATAACATAAGGGAATACAAGTAATATGAGAGGTCATGGATAAGACTTATATATCAACAGTTTCGTAGTAAGGTATATTATCAAGAGTGCAACTTCGGGTTTATAGTTACGCGACACTAAAGTTAATAAATAAATGGATAATTAATCCAGGATTAATTTATCTGTTATTATTAGAGATTGATAATATATGTTCATTGGTAGGGGTGTTCACAGATTAGATTTTGTGGATTTAAGGTCAATTTGTAATTCAATCTAAAACCTTCAAATTGATCCGATCTAATGTTAGAAAAATAGTACGCAGTAGAATTTTAAAAATTTTATATCAAAGTATTTTCGAAAACATAAGTTTGACATGCTATATGCATAAATTAACCAGATCTTACTAACCTTTGATTACCGAAGAACCCTCACAAAGCTTGAAGAGAAGTAACATTCCAGAAGAGCCTCAACCAACTGGTCTTCTTTGCTATTCTCTATCCACGACCGGAGTGAGTGTGGGCTTACATGTATAGCTCTTCCACCAGGTGACTCTCCTTCCAACCAATTAAGAGAACCCAAAGCTAGTGTTCGTGATTTGTGAACAAGAGCTCTTAGGGAGCTTTCAGATGCTCTCAAGTAGAGTATCACTCTTAATCTCTCAATTGGTCTAAATAACTTATGAGACTCACTCCCTATTTATAGAGGTTGGGTCTAGGGTCAGTCCTTATCAGATAAAGTCTCAAAAATTCAAATCAGAATCAAATTCGGATCAATATCTGATGAAATCCGTGCAAAAATGTGTGATTTTTTTTCCTCATAGGCAGGCCGATCTGTCTAATAGGCAGGCTGAACTTGCCCCATCAGCAGGCCGAACTTGAGGATCAACATGCCAAACTGTCGAAAAAATCTCAGTAAATCTTTTATTTTCCATATGAGATTCTATAGGATAAGTCTCAGTTTTAATTCAAATAACCTAATAGAGAAGTTATCTAATTAAAACAACTTTATCTAGATAATCTCTAAGAAAACAAATGAATTCCTAATAATTCTACAAGTTTGTCTTGATCTAATTATTCAAAATTAAATCAACCGATAAACAGACAAGAATTATCCGATCCTTACAATTCAACAAGTTTATCTTGAATTAATTTTTATCACAAAATTAATTCAACTGATAAACAAACATGAATTATTTGATTCTTCCAAATTTCAACCAATCTAATAAATCCGACATAAGTTACCAATTATTAGAAAAGCACACCGTACCGTTATAGGATGTTGTGAGCTAGCAAAGGGGACCAAATGGACCTATATAGTTCAAGCTGCCAATTATTATTAAAACCCAATATCCAGATATACATTTCATAATTATCAACTCCAACGCTACTCCACTAAAAGCTTGGAGCTACATTCTAGAACTACATAGAATTACGAAGCCCGTATAGCTAAGTCTCTATGATATATCATAGTGTGTCATATCCCCATATGATTATCCATAATCGACTTAAGGACAAGTTCTGTCTTACATTTTCGATTATTTTTATCTTACGTTCTATTATCTCACCATCGAAAAACTTACCATCCAAAAACAATATGCCATTCGGTTACACCTATGTATCCAAATGGTTGAGTGCTCCAGTTTTTCAATTACAGGATAACGCATATAAGAGGATATCATTACTCCTAGAGAGGAGTTGTGGATTCCATATCTATGAATAATAGGTCTACGCTATCAAGAGTCATGCCTCCAATATGCCGGCATGCACACCACTATTAAGATGTGGGTGCCACCCTTTGGTACATCAAAAGACACAAGTCAAGATAACGAGCCTACTATTTATCTCAAGATTAAGATACAATACAAATGATTATCTAAAGTGAATCGATTTGTTGAGACAGAATTATTAATCCAAATCAATTCACTTAATGTCCTGATCCAACACATCGTCACCTATGACAACGTGCCAATATTTCTATTCACGGAGTCCATCTCTGATGGTCAAGACAAACCATCTCCCAATTGGGATATAGACAACATAACAATCTTTACATGAATAAAACACCTAACTTTATTCCCTCGATTGCGGATCTTATGTTTTAGACCATCACCTTAAGAATCGAGTCTTCTACATAATTTGTCCATCATATGCCCAATTCTTGAAGGTTTAGACTGACAGTCTCAGACTTTTATTTGCTTAACATACATTCAACAAATATAAACGTAAAGAGGACAAGATTTGGTATATGAATAATAAATAAATTCTTTATTGATAAAAATGTCTCTGAAAACTTATTACATTTTTACTCCTTAGGGCATACATGTCTAACAATCTTCCACTTGCACTAAGTGAGTAAATACGACAAATCTCGCATCCCCATAGCTTCCACATGCTTCTCGAAGACTCCCAGTAAGTGTCTTCATAAATGGCTCAGCTAAATTGTCTTCTGACGCGATTTTGCACACCGTGACATGCCCGTCCTCAACGAAGTCCTTTATCACATGATACTTTCGATCAATATGCTTACTTTTCTTGTGAAATCTTGGTTCCTTAGCATTAGCTACCACTGCACTGTTATCATAGTATAGTGATACCGCCTTATCCATACCAGGAACTACCTTAAGATCCCCAAGGAACTAGCGGGGCCACACTGCTTCTTTCGAAGTATCACTAGCTGCCACATACTCGGCCTCCATCGTTGAATCCAAAGTGCAACCTTGCTTGGCACTTCTCCAACTGATGGCACTGCCACCTAGAGTAAACACAAAACCCAAAGTCGATTTCCTAGAATCTAGGCAGGATTGAAAATCTGAGTCAGTATATCCTAAAGGAGTCAAGTCCTCATCCGAATATATAAGCATATACCCTCGATTCCTTCTTAGGTACTTGAAAATGTGCTTAACCACAACCCAATGGTTCGGTCCTAGATCCTCTTGAAATCGACTGCATAACTAATATCTGGTCATGTACAAAGCATGGCATACATGAGACTACTCACTGCCGAAGCATAAGGCACATTCTTTACGTATTCTCTTTCTTCATAAGACTTTGGAGAGTCTTTCTTAGAAAGAGTAATTCCAGACCTAGATGGTTGCCCACCTTTCTTAGAATCCTACATTGTAAACCTTATGAGAATTTCATCTATGTAGCTGGCCTAGAATAAAGCTATCATTTTGTTCTTTCTATCCCAAAAGATCTAGATACCAAGAATAAAATTAGCCTCTCCTAAGTCCTTCATGTTCAACTGCTTGGTCAACCATAATTTGACCAATGACAATGCCCCAATATCATTGCCAATTAACAGTATGTCATCTACATATAGCAGTAGAAAACCATATTCTTATCCTTAATGTGTTTGTAAACATATGGTTCATCCACATTTTGTGAGAACCCATAAGTCTTGATCACTTGATCAAATCTTATGTTCCAAAAACGGGAAGCTTGCTTAAGTCCATAAATTGACTTTAGCAGCCTACAAACCTTACCCTTTTGACCCGTAACCTTGAACCCGTCTGGTTGTTCCATATAAATGAACTCCTCAAGATAGCTAATCAGAAAAGCTGTCTTGACATCCATCTGCCAAATCTCGTAGTTGAGAGCGGCTGCTATGGACAAGAGAATCTGAATGGACTTAAGCATGGCTACAGGCGAAAAGGTTTCCTCATAATCGATTCCTTCCTTTTGCATATAACCCTTAGCTACCAGTCTAGCCTTAAAGGTTTTGACCTTTCCATCCACTCCTTTTTTCCTCTTGTAGATCCACTTACACCTTATGAGTTTTACCCCTTCAGGAAGATCTACAAGCTCCTAGACCTGATTAGTCTCCATAGACTTCATCTCTATGTTCATGGCCTCTGTCCAGAGTTTTGAATCAACATCCTCCATAGCCTCTGTGTAAGTATAAGGATCCCTGTCATGTTCATCCAGTTCAGCCAAGAAGACCTCCCCATTGAACATATACCTCTCAGGTTGATGCACGATCCCCCCACTATGCCGAAGCCCCTTAGGTTGTTGTTTAGGTTCGTTTGGTTTTTCTACACCGATCGGAATGGTTTCATTTGGAACCTTTAGAGTGATCGGATCACTCCTTAACTCCTCAAGCACCTCTTTGCTTCGAGCTTTAAAGTCATCCATGTAACTCTCCTTAAGAAAAGTTGCATTAGTTGAAACCACGACTTTATTTTCCTTTATGTTATAAAAATAACCCCCTTTAGTCCCTTTTAGATGTCCTACAAATACACAAACTTCCAAACGTGTTTCCAACTTATTTGGATCCTTAAACAGGACATGAGCTGGACATCCCCATATACAAATATGGTTTAAGGATGTCTTCCTGCCCGTCCACAAATCGTGAGGAGTTTTAGGGACCGATTTTGAAGGCACACTGTTCAAAAGATAACATGCAGTTTGTAGTGCATATCCCCAAAAGGATAAAGGTAATGATGAATAACTCATCATGGATCTAATCATGTCCAACAAAGTCCTATTTCTTCTCTCTGCTATGCCATTCTGCTGTGGAGTGCCTGACGCAGTCACATGGGATAAAATCCCATTCTCTGATAAGTGTCCCAAGAACTCATCAGAAAGGTATTCTCCACCTCGATCAGATTAAAGTGCCTTTATGGGTCTACCCAATTGCTTTTCCACCTTAGCTTGAAACTCCCTAAACTTGTCAAAAGTTTCGCTTTTGTGGTGCATCAGGTACACATACCCATATCTTGAGTAATTGTCAATAAAAGTGACGAAATACTCATTCCCTCCTCGTGCCCGAATGTTCATCGGTCCGCAAACATCACTATGCACAAGGTCTAAAACCCTTTCGGCCCTATTGCCCTTAGACCCAAATGGTCTTTTGGTCATTTTACCTTCCAAACAAGATTCAAATTGAGGTATAGATTCCATCTTTAAGTGACTTAAAGGTCCATCTCTTATCAACCTTTGAATCCTATTCAGGTTAATATGACCAAGGCACAAATGCCAAAGATAAGTCTTATTAGAGTGAGAAGTTTTAAGTCTTTTAGAGTTATTATCATTTATCTTAGCATTAAGTAATAAGTCAATCTTAGGTTTGATAAAATATAGATTATTTTGCATCCATCCAAAACAGATAAAAGATTTGTTTTTATGAATCACCACTTTATCATTAAAAGAAACTAAATAGGAGTCTTTAAATAAACAAGCTACAAAAAGTAAATTCCTTTTAAATTTAGGAACATAAAAACAATATTGCAAAAATAAATTCATATAATTATCAAAGTAAAGATGGACGTCTCCTACTGCTTTCATTGAGACCAAGGATCCATCGCCCATCCGAAGCGTGAAGTCTTCATGTAGCAGACTTCTTGTTTCTTTGAACTCTTACAGGGAAACACAAACATGATTAGTTGCTCTAGAATCTATGACCCAAATGTCACTTGATTCCTTAACTAAACAAGTTTCTAAATATAGAAGATCACACCTACCTCCTTTGGAAAGAAAGTCCTTGTAATGCTTCTTGATATGCCTGACCTTCCCACAAAAGAAGCACTTAAGCTTCTTCGGGTTCTTCTTCTTTTTTTTCTTGCTCTTGGTAGTAGCAGGAATAGAAGACTTCCCGTTCTTGGCCTGTTGCTTCTTTCCATTCCTAGAGTTGAGATTGGAACCAGAAGCAGCCACCATGTTGGCGTCTCTACCCGCAGGAGACTCCTTGATCAGCAATTTGAACTCCTGTAACTATTTCATTAATTCTGTTAAGATCATATCCCATCTATTGCTTAAATTAAAAGTAGCTCTAAAAGGAATAAATTCCTTTGACAAAGTCTCAAAGACCATAGTCATCTGAGTTTCAGCATCGATGTCAGCTCCATTGGTTTGAGCCTCAACGAGATAACCTATGACCAACATCATGTGCTCCTTTATAGATGTCCCCAGTCTCTGTTTGTAGTTTAAGAGTTTTTGAAGCGCCCTTTGCCGTTTTGTTATGGCCTGGCCTCCAAACATATCCTCAAGATTATCCAAGATCTGCTTCGTAGTCTCATAATCTTGATGTTGAGCCTGCTGCACATTATTCATGCTAGACATAACATAGCAGCGAGCCTGATCATTAGCATCTTTCCAGCGGTCGTACGCTTGGAATTGCTCATTAGTTGAGT
Source organism: Artocarpus heterophyllus (assembly GCA_025403435.1). NCBI lineage: Eukaryota > Viridiplantae > Streptophyta > Magnoliopsida > Rosales > Moraceae > Artocarpus > Artocarpus heterophyllus. The sequence goes on from JAJQZP010000429.1 coordinate 69,607, forward strand.
CTCTTGTAGGCTCAGGAGGACAAGGAGTTGTCAATTCATATTTCAGTTTCTCAAAGGAGAGGACGATATCCAGGTTTCGTTTTCAATCATTATAATTTTCTTCAATTAATAGGTTTTTATCAAGTATCAATGATAAAGCATTTTTAGACATTTTTAATTTACAACAAAGAATCATATACCAAACATAAGCAAACATATCATAATAATTTAGTAAGATAACACAATCATGTAAAAATACAAATGTGTTTATGTGTCAAAATCTTGAAAATATCACAACCTTACAACGATAATTGCCAACTTATAATTCAACAAGCTCCTAGGGGAGTCATGCCAAATTCAATCAGGAACACAGATCCCCTCTTGATTAAAATATGCCATCTACGACCCGTATGATCCAGCATATACTAATAATCATTTCTTTGGCCATTAATTTTATTAACAGAGCTCCTAGAGGAGGTTAATAATAAAATTAACGTGAGTGTATAACCATCGTTTCAATATTTTATCCATGATTTATAATCACTACCTAGGGGTGTGCAACCATAAATCATGCTAAAATACCTTATCCTCTCAGAGATTCAATCTGGTACATGATTAGAAATCTCTTCCTAGGGGTCGGGACCACCATGTTCTGCCTATGGACCAACGGTGGAGGCCTTAGGTCTTCTCTTTGAAAACATTCTCCCACTCAATCTTTTGAAATCAAGGTTTTATTTTAAGAATATGCATGAGCAATTTTAATATAAGCGGCACTCCCTATTCTATATGACATGTTATCAATATATATGGCAAATCATATTATAATGCAGACAAGCAAAGTAATCATGCAAAGCTACAAGCAAAATAATCATAGCCGTAATATTATGGCTCCACCCTAGAGAATAGAAAACTAAGATTACAAGAAAATAATTGAGACATATTCTCAATTCTTCATCCTTGAATCCTTAAGTTGTATCCTTCTTCATGTAATTCCCATCTTCGAGTCTTCAATCCCGTATGAATCGAATACTTCATATTTTCAGTCATATCCAAATTTAATGTTTCTCAGAATTGTCCCAAAAACAAAATTAAAATTGTATTGAAAACTGTACCTCTTCTGAAAAAATTTCTAGCTCTTGGTCGGCAGGCCGATCTGGGTGATAGGCCTGCCGGTCATGCTCCATCGGCCTGTCAGTCATGCGCCATCGGCCTGCCGATCTTGCTCCATCGGCCTGTCGATGAGGAAGATCGGCTTGTCGACTCATGAAAGTTCAGCCTACCACTAGAGCCTCTGATTTTCTGCTCCGCTGACAGCCTGCCGAACCACAAGTTTGGCCTACTGATCTACGACCATCGGCCTACCGAACTGTGGGGTTTGGCACGCCGACTGAGCAAAAATCTCCCATTCTAGAAAATATAATTTTTAAAGCAATTTATCAATTTTATTTTCAACAATTCAAAAATATAAAATTAGAGACTCAGGAAATACCTTGGAAGTGCCATCATCAATCTTTTAGATCCGCCTTCTATATCCGTCTTCTCCGAATAATTATTTAATTACAAAATTCTTACAAATGTAAAAATAAATAATAATTCCTAGACGGAGATGATAGTCTGCCATCTGATTACATGAAAAACCTAGATACACATTCTAACCTCTAAGGAACCATAACCGGCATTAATTAATTAATTAATTAATAATTAAATAAAAATTTAATTAACCATAATTAATTAATAAATATTCACCACATAATCCATGAAAACATAAAATATATAGAAACCTAGAGTGCCAACTCTTTATAAAATTAAATTCAAGCATAGGAGAGATTAATATCACAAAATTTATACATATAATATGATCACAAACTCATAAATTTATGTAAAAACCATGACTTTGATACCAATTGATAGAAAAATAATACGCAACAGAATTCTAAATATTTTATATTATAGTATTTTCCAAAACACAAGTTTGACATGCTATATGCATAAATTAACCAGATCTTACTAACTTTTGATTGCCGAAGAACCCTCGCAAAATGTGAAGAGAAGTAACGTTCCAGAAGAGCCTCAACTAATTGGTCTTCTTTGCTATTCTCTATCCACTATCGGAGTGAGTGTGGGCTCACATGTACAGCTCTTCCACTAGGTGACTCTCCTTTCAACCAATTAAGAGAACCCAAAGCTAGTGTTTGTGATCTGTGAACAAGAGCTCTCAAGGAGTTTTCAGCTGCTCTTAAGCAAAGTATCACTCTTAATCTCTCAATTGATCTAAATAACTTATGAGACTCACTTCTTATTTATAGAGGCTAGGTCTAGGGTTAGTCCTTATCAGATAAGGTCTCAAAAATTCATATCAGAATCAAATTCGGATCAATATCTGATGAAATCTGCGCAAAAAATGTGTTATTTTTTTTTCGTGCATAGGCAGGCCTATCAGTCTAATAGGCAGGCCAAACTTACCCCATCGACAGGCCAAACTTGAGGATCGGCATGCCTAACTGTCGAAAAAATCTCAGCAAATCTTTTATTTTTCACCCGAGATTCTATAAGAAAAAGTCTCAGTTTTAATTTAAATAACCCAATAGAGAAGTTAACTAAGTAAAACAACTTTATCTAGATAATCTCTAGGAAAATAAATGAATTTCTAATAATTCTACAAGTTTATCTTGATCTAATTATTCAAAATTAAATCAACCGATAAACAGACAAGAATTATTCGATCTTTACAATTTAACAAGTTTATCTTGAATTAATTTTTATCACAAAATTAATTCAACCGATAAACAAACATGAATTATTTGATTCTTTTAAATTTCAACTAATCTAATAAATCCAACATAAGTTACTAATTATTGGAAAAGCACGCCGTATCGTTACAGGATGTTGTGAGCTGGCAAAAGGGACCAAATGGGCCTATATAGTACAAGCTCCCGATAACTATGAAACCCAATATCCTAGATATACATTTCATAATTATCAACTCCAACGCTATCGCACTAAAAGCTTGGAGCTGCACTCTTGAACTACATAGAATAACGAAGCCCGTATAGGTAAGTCTCCATAACATATCATAGTGTATCGTATCCCCATATGATTATCCATAATCAGCTTAAGGACAAGTTCTGTCTTACCTTCCCGATTATTTTATCTTACGTTCCATTATCTCACCATCCAAAGACAGTATACCATTCAGTTACACCTATGTATCCAAATGGTTGAGTGCTCCAGTTTTCCAATTACAGGATAATGCATATAAGAGGATATCATTACTCCTAAAGAGGAGCTATGGATTCCATATCTATGAATAACAGGTCTACGATATCAAGAGTCATGCCTCCAACGTACCGACATGCATACCACTATTAAGATGTAGGTGTCACCCTTTGGTACATCAAAAGACACAAGTCAAGACAACGAGCCCACTATTCATCTCAGGATTAAGATACAATACAAATGATTATTTAAAGTGAATCAATTTGCCGAGACAAAATTATTAATCCAAATCAATTCACTTTATGTCCCGATCCAACACATCGTCACATATGACAACGTGCCAATGTTTCTATTCATAGAGTCCATCTTCGATGGTCAAGACAAACCATCTCCCAATTGGGATATAGACAACATAACAATCTTTACATGAATAAAGCGCCCAACTTTATTCCCCTGATTGCGGATCTTATGTTTTAAACTATCACCTTAAGAATCGTGTCTTCTACATAATCTGTCCATCATATGCCCAATTCTTGAAGGTTTAGACTGACAGTCTCAGACTTTTGTTTGCTTAACATATATTCAACAAATATGAACGTAAAGAGGACAAGATTTGGTATATAAATAATAAATAAAATCTTTATTATTAAAAATGTCTCGAAAAACTTATTACATTTTTACTCCTTAGGGCATACATGTCTAACATCTAAAACCTTTGGATTAAAAAAAATCCCAATTTGCAATCCAATCCAAAACTTGTGGAGTCGATTCATGAATTCGCTGATTAAGCTATGATATCTAAAATAAGAATATTGAAGGCCAATTTTTTCAACATAAAAAACTAAAATAAACAATTCATAATATAAAAATAACTTAATAAAACTAAATTTGTTACAACCAATTACTAAGGCAAACTAGCTTTAATAAAACTTAAAATCAAGTCTTCTAAAAAAATAACAAAATAAGTATTGTTTATTCATCAACAATACTTAAAACTTCAAAATAATTTAAAATTATAAAATATATAAATATATGAGTTTACTGATTGATAGATTGGGTGAATAAAAAATTCATCAATCTGTAATCCAAACCAAAACCTTCGGATTGGGATTTTTCAATCCGTTACTAATCCAATCTAAAACTTTCAGATTGGATTGGACTGTTGGAATTTATAGATTGACGGATTTATGAACACTCTGATCCATTGGGTCCCAATGCTAGCTTAATAATTCCTTCATAACAGCTTAGGCAAGTATAGATTACCACAAGTAAGAGAGAAGTATACATGACTTGGGCTGTTAGGCCTGATGAGACGCATGGGCCATAGTCTGGTTGGACTGCTAGTGGGCGTAGACTAGGTATGGCACCAGTCCACTTCTTTTTTGAAAGAATTAATTCTAAAAAATAATTTTTTAAATTGGTAATTGGATTTTGAATAATTAATTACTTAAATTTGTTATTGGAATAGCTAATTTAAATCCTAGTTGAATTTGAATTATGGATATTTATTCACAATTATTTAATTACATTATAATTTTAATTAATGAAATTCTAATTTAAATTGGAATAATCCTAGATGATGCAGATAATCAAAGGACCCTATGTTGTGATTGGTTGGAATATTCTTAATTCCCTTACTAGAATGGCCCCAACAGTAGGAGAAGGGAGAGAGAAAATTATCTCCAATTCCTGATAGACTTTTGGCTCCTTTTCCTACTTCTATAATAGAGAGTCGGTGTCTTCTTTTATTCTTAGATTGCCTAAGTGCAAATTGGAGATTTGAACTTAGATTACTCATCTTTAGTAATCTTAGTTCCTTTGCACTTGAGTGGTTTAAAGGAATTTAGCTATGGTGGAGATTTGTTGGGTTGTGCCTACATACACAACAATCTAAAGGAAGAGAATATCAGTAACGATCTGACGGTAGAGATTTGTTCTTGAACTATTTAGTCAAAAGTGTTGTTTTTAGTTTGCAATGGACACATTAAATTAGATTTGATTTATTGTTTATAGCATCATGAGTTAGTTTTCTGGTGATTAAATAAAAATTTTTAAAATTCTACTACGTCACCAAACTGATTTTCCAATATTTCATACCTAAAAAAGAATTATTATTACCAACACAAGCATCTACAAAATTTAAGTTTGGGTTGTATTTGGTCTTTTAAACCTGACCCATGAGAGAAGAAGGGACATTCGACAACCTCCAACTTTGTTTAGCAATAAGGGCTTTATTGAAAGCCGAAAGATTGTTGAAACCCATACTGCCCATAGCTTTAGATTGGCAAAGTCTATCCTATGAATTTTCCGATTGACCCCACCACCACCCAACCAAAGTGAGTAATAAGTGATAGAAGATCATTGCAGAGGGAAGAAGGGAATTTAAACACACTCATAGCATAAGTGAAAGCAGTTTGGGCCACAATCTTTATCAAAAATTCTCTACACCTACCAAAAAGTAGTTTTCCTTTCTATATCTAAAGTTTATTCCACACTTTCTCCCAGATAGCAACCTTCCTTTAATTGCGACCCACGAAGGCAGGTAATCCTAAATAAACATCATGAACATTACTCTAAGGAAGGCCCAAAAGACCACGCAAATTCTCTCTTTTCTTTGTAGACAAATTCGGGCTAAAACTCATCATCGATTTTTGTAGATTAATCACCTGCCACAAGGCCTTCTTATATATCTCCAAAATATCTTTCACGGCCTTACAATTGCCTTCATTTGCCTTTCTAAATAAGATGCTATCGTTTGTAAACAGAAGATGGCTAATTTTTGGTGCCCTCTAGCATAAGCAATACCTATTAACTGACCTTCCTCCTACACCTTTCGAAGTAAAGCTAAGAAACCCTTACAAACAAAAGAAACAAATAACGAGATAACAAGCACCCTTGTCTTAGACCACGATAAGGAAGAACTTCACCTATGGCTTCCCATCTAAGATCAAGGAAAAGTTAAGCTGTACTAACACAATCCATTACCTTTTCAACCCACAAGTTTGGAAACCCCAATTTAAGCATAAATGTCTATTGTTTGACACAATCCATTTGGACAATTTTTTGTCTACTATTTTTCAATTTTTTTGGTCTTTTCTTTCCTCTCTTTATCCATCATAAACGTCTTCATCAAAATCCAATCTTCTCTCTCTTCTTTGCATGCTGTCAATCCCAATGCCACTTTGACAAAGTTGTTGTTTGTGGTTTTTTTTTTTAAGTTTATTACAGCATTGTTTGGTTAAAAAGCAGGTAAAATCATGTATTTACTCTTAAAAAAAGGTATGTTTAATGATTCTAGAGAAAATGACTAGATCAAATCAGTGAGTAGTGGAAGAGTTATTAGGATTAATTAACTCACAACAAAAGCAACAATTATACACATTGAACAAAAGTGCATAATGTTTCAGTAAATCAGATTTTAACTCTGACTAAATAAATGGATTAAATTAATAAGAGGTCATCGAATTCCTTTCTCTCTCTAAAATTAGTCTTCGTACTCAATTTTGTCCCTATAGATAGCCCTTATACTTACAAACTATCTTATAAATAGTCCCTATGTTAGAATCCATTAAGTATTTAGATAGAAACCGTTAAATTAAATGGTAGTCACGTTATTTTGTAGATCTAATAATGCCTTGTTAGACATGGTGCCCTAAGGAGTAAAATGTTATAAAATGTTATAAAATGTTTTTGGAGACATTTTATCAATAAAGTGTTTATTTATTATTCATATACCAAATGTTGTTCTCTTTATGTTCATTTATGTTGAATATATGATAAGCAAACAAAAGTCTAAAACTATCAACCTTAACCTTTAAAAATCGTGCATATGATGGACAGATTATATGGAAGACATGAATTTTAAGGGTGATGGTCTAAATCATAAGATCTATAATTAAGGGAATAAAGTTGAGTGCTTTATTCATGCTAAGATTGTTATGTTGTCTTCATCCCTAACAGAAAATGTCTTGTCATGGTCATCGGAGTGGGACTCTGTGAGTAGAAACATTGGTGCATTGTTATGGCGACGATGTATTAGATCGGGATATAAAAGTTGCATTGATTTGGTTAATAATTCTGTTTGTGCAAATCAATTCACTTTAGATAATCATATATGTTATAACTTAATCTTGAAATAACTAATGGACCTGTATTCTTGACTTATGTCTTTTAATGTACTAAAGGGTGACATCTTGACTTAATGATGGTTCGTATACCGGTATATTAGAGACATGACTCTTAATTTATGTAGACTCATTATTCATAACTATAGAATCCATAGCTCATTTTGTAGAGTTAATGATATTCTCTTATATGTATTATTCTGTAATTAGAAGATTAGAGCACTCAACTATTTGGATACATAGTATAACCAAATGGTATACTATCTATAGATATAAGTATTCCAATGGTGTGGTAATAGAATATAAGATAAAAATAATCAGGAACGTAAAATGGAATTTATCCTTAAGCCAATTATGAATATCTTATGGGGATGTAACACATTATGATATGTCATGAACGGTTAGCTTATTGAAGCTTCGTAATTTTATATAGTTTATTAAATTGGCTAAAATTTGAGTTAATTGGATTTAATAATTAATATTAGTTTATCGGTTGAATTAATTTTGTGAATTAATTCATGATCAACATGTTTAATTATTTGGATAATATTTTATTTGTATGGGTTTATCTGTGTATGATATTTTAATCAGATAACATTTTTATTGGGCTATTTGAATTAAAATTGATGCTCTATAAAGGATACCCAAATCAAATAAGATAGGATTTATCGAATTAGTTGAGATTGGATCTATCAGATTAACTTGAGGAGTTCAAATTTGATTCAAACTCTAGAATTGTGACCATGCAGTCGACCACAATACACTAGGCGTAGTCGACCATGACAGTTAGAGTTAGATTTTGCTTCATACTTTTTTACCCTAAAATTGATTCAAACTCAATTTTGAGGCCTAATCTTATAATCATTAACCCCAGGTCTGACTTCTATAAATATAGGGTGAGTTTTCTTAGTTATTCAATTCCCAAAGAGCTATTATTCAATATCAAGGATCTTAGCTCTTGGTTTTCTCTTATGGTTAGAAGGAGAGTCACCAGAGGAAAAGCTGCACAACCTATGACTACTCACACTCTGATCGTGGATAGAGAATAATAAAGAAGACCAGTCAGTTAAGGCTTTTTTGGAACGTTCCTCTCAACACGGATTCGAGCCCACTTTAGTATACAAAAGAGATTAGTAAGATCTGCGATGAATTTATGTATTTGGCATGTCAAACTTATGTTTTAGAAAATACTCTAATTTAAAATTTTTAAAATTTCACTACATACTTGTTTTCCAATAATTGGTATCAAAGCTTGGTTTTTACATTGCTTTCGAGTTTGTGATCATGCTATATATATGAATTACGTGATCTTATTCTCTCTTATACTTGAGTTTAATTTTTTAGAGAGTTGGCACTCTAGGGTTTCTATATAATTAAATGTTGTTATGAGATTATATAGTGAATGTTTAATTATTTATGGTTGATTAAATTATTATTTAATTATTTATTAATTAATTTATGTCTATTATGGTTCCTTAGAGGTTAGAATGTGTATCTAGGTTTTTCATGTAATTAGATGGCGGTCTATCACTATCGTCTAGGAATTATTATTTTAATTTTAAATTTGTGAAATTTTTATAATTAAATTTTAATTCGAAGTGAAGACGGATATAAAAGATGAAGAGAATAAGAGTTCCATTGTTTTTTTGTGTTTATAAATTTTTATGTTTTTGAATTATTGAAAATAAGATTAAAAAACTGCTTAAAACCTATTTTCTAGAAAAACGTTGGTTCAGCTCGGTTGGCAAGCCGAGCCCATAGGTTCGGTAGGCCAATGGTCACAGACCGGTAGGCTAAACTTCTAGTTCAACAGGCCAGCAACGGGGCAAACGTTTTTCAAAAAAGGTGCTTTTTTGGTGTAGTTTTTAATTTTATTTTTGAGACAATTATGAGAAACATGAAATTTTATTATGACCAGAAAAATAAAACTTTTGATCTATGAGGGATTGAAGAATTAAAGATGGATGCCACATAAAGAATGATACAACTTAAAGATACAAGTTGAAGAATCGATAATATATTTCGATTGTTCTTTTGTAATCTTTATTTTCTTTTCTCTAGGATGCAACCATGATATTACGGCTATTTATTTATTATTTTGCTTATGGCTTTACATGTTGCTTTACTTGTTTGCATTATAATATGATTTTCCATGTATGTTGATAACATGCCATGCAGAATAAGGAGTGCCGCTCATTAAAAATTATTCATGCATGTTAACATAAAACCCTGACTTTTAAAATATTGAGTGGGAGAAGGTTTTCAAAGAAAGGACTTACGGCCTCCATCATTGGTTCATAGGTAGCACATGATGGTTCCCACCCTTAAGAAGGGATTTCATCATGCATGAGGTTGGATCTCTAAAGGGATAATTTATTTTACCATGATTTATCGTTGTACACCCCTAGGTGGCTATTATAAATCATAGATAAAATAGTTAAAATGATGGTTATACTCTCAAGATTAATTTTATTATTAACCTTCCCTAGGAGCTCTGTTAATGACATTAATGGCCAAAGATGGGTCTTGGATGGCATATATTAATCGAAGGGGATCTACGTTCCTAATTGAATTTGGCAAGTCTCCCCTAGGTAGCTTGTTGAATTATAAGTTGGATATTATTGTTGTAAGGTTGTGATTTTTTCAAAGTTTTGACTCATAAACACAATTATATGTTTACTTGTTTGTGTTATCTTACTAAACTATACTAGATTGTTTGCTTATATTTGGTATATGAATCTTTTTTGTAGATTAAAATGTCTAATAACACTTTATCATCGATACTCGATAAAAACATGTTAACTAATGATTGGAAAAAGAACCTGAACATCATCCTTTCTTTTGAGAAACTGAAATTTGTGCTGACAACATTGTGTCCTCTTGAACATATCAGGGATTCCACTAACAAGCAAATCCAAGCATATGATTGTTGGAAAGATGCTAATGATCAGGGTCGCTGTTATGTTATGGCTAGCATGAATAACGTGCTACAGGCTCAACATGAAGATTAAAAGACTACGAAGCAGATCTTGGATAATCTCAAAGACATGTTTTGAGGCCAAGCCCTAAAAAAAGGGCAAGAGGCACTTTGAAAACTCTTAAACTACAAACAAAGACTAAGGACTCTTATGAAGGAGCATATGATGTTGGTCATAGGTTACCTTGCTAAGGCTCAAACCCATGGAGCTGGTATCGAGACTAAGTCACAGATACTATGGTTTTGAGACTCTATCTGAGGAATTCATCCCGTTTAGTGCTTCATATAATTTAAGCAATACATAGGATGTGGCCTTGACTGAGTTGATGAAGCAATTATAGGAGTTCAAAAATCTGATTAGGGAAACTCCTTGCTGGTGGTGAGGCCAACTTGGCGGCTGCATCTGATTCCAATCCTAACCTAGAGATGGAAGGAAATAGAGGGCTAAGAACAGGAAATCTTCTATTCCGACGAGTGGCAAGAATAAGAAGAAGAAAAAGAAGAACCCAAAAAAGCTGAAGTACTTTTTCTATAGGAAAATTGGGTACATTAAGAAAAATTGCAAAGACTTCCTTTCTTGAGGAGGTAAGTGTGAACTTTTGGTTATTGAAACTTCATTAGTTGAACAATCAAATGGCACTTGGCTCATAGATTCTGGTGTGACTAATCATATCTGTGTTTCTTTGTAGGGATTTAAAGAAACAAGAAGTTTGCTACATGAGCACTTCATGATTCGGATGGGCGATGGATCCTTAATATTGACTGAAGCAATGGAAAACGTCCATCTTTTGATAATTATAGATCTTGGGTTTTGAGAGATTGTTTTTATGTTCCTAAACTTGAAAGGAATTTAATATTTATTGCTTGTTTATTTGAAGACTCTTCTTAGTTTCTTTAAATAATAAAGTTCTGATTTGTAAAAACAAATCTTTTATCTATAATGGATGGATACAAAACAAACTATATTTTATCAAGCTGAAGATGGACTCACTGCTTAATACTAAGGTCGATAATAACTTTTAAAGACTTAAGACTTCTCACTTTAATGTGACTTATCTTTGGCATTTGCAATTAGGTCATATTAGCCTGAATAGAATTCAAAGGTTGGTAAGGGATGGACCTTTAAGTCACCTAGAGGTGGAATCTATACCACAATGTGAATCTTGTTTGGAGGCAAAATGACCAAAAGACCATTTGGGTCTAAGGGCAACAGGGGCAAAGGGGTTCTAGAACTTGTGCATAGTGATGTTTGTAGTCTCATAAACATCAAGGCATGTAGAGGGTATGAGTACTTCGTTACTTATATTGATGATTACTCAAGATATGAGTATGTATACATAATGCATCAAAAAAGTGAAACTTTTGACAAGTTTAGGGAGTTTTAGGCTGAAGCAAAAAAGCAATTAGGTAAAGCCATAAAGGCACTTTGATCCGATCGAGGTAGTGAATACCTCTTTGATGAGTTCTTGGAGGACTAATTAGAGATTGGGATTTTATCCTATTTGACTGCACTCGGCACTCTGTAGCAGAATAGCACATTGAGAGAAGAAATAGGACTTTGATAGACATGGTCAGGACCATGATGAGTTATTTGACATTACCTTTATCATTTTAGGGATGTGCACTACAAACCGCATGGTGTGATGCCCAAAATTCTCACATACTCATTAACCAATACATTGCATGATTTTATGATTATATGCATATGATTTATATGTTGATTATTCATTTAAAATGCATCATTATATTGATAGTGTGCATTGAGTACTATATTATGTATAATGTATTGTAATATGACAACTTTTTCAAAGGTGGATCTAGTAAGCGTTATGATGAAAAGAAAGTTGTAATAATGATGTTTAGAGATTACAATGGATTTAATGGATAAATGAACTCAATTATACCTATAAGCTATAAGATTGGGGGAAAACGGTCATTTTTGACCTAAATGAAGATTGGGGGAAAACGGTCATTTTTGACCTAAATGGAGAGTTTAAGCATTAGTTTTGTTAACAAAAAAGATCCATTAATGATGTAAGATCTCTTATGACGATGATGATGTATAGTTATAAAAACAATAATGAGTGGAGGACATGAGTTTTACGCAAGTTTCTTGGTCAGAATAATCTAGAAACCCTAAATGACAATTTTTGGTGTTTGGATTTTTGAGTCATAATTAGGGTATTTGTCGGGTTGTAAGTGGCTTGAAAATTTACTATTTCATGTTTGATAATTTATAGAAGAGTTCCAGAGGAAGAGATTAAGTTTTGATAATAAACAGTCAAGAATTCAAAGATGAAGTTTGTAGTGTATCGAAATTTTGATGTGAGTATATGCACCAAATTTGGTAGGCAAAATGATTAGCCATGACCTAATTTGTGCTTGAGCTTTTGTATGAATTTTTAACACCTCATTAAGGAAGTGAATAGGCTGAATTCAAGACACTAAGCTAACCAAGGTGAAACCACCCCATGGTAAAGTAACTAAGGTGTGTTCTTGGTTGTTTAAAAAGCATATAAGCAACTAGGTGCCATTTTTAGACCTAAAAACTGTAAGTCTAACTCTCCAACCTCTAAAAATTCATTTCCCCATATGTTTTGTGAGAAAAAGAAAATTCCTTGGTGCCTTGTCAAGATTTGGGTGCCTAATCGCAAGAAAAACCTAACTGGGTCAAGGCAAGGGGTTGTTTCAGTTTACAAGATGTTTGGTGTTAGTTTAGGGGGTTTCCCTTTGAGTTTTGATGATATATTTAATTGTAATGACCTCTAATATGTTAAGAACATCCCCATAAAAGGGTTTAAGTAAATTCAATTGGGAAGTGGTGGTTAAAATTTTGTTTTTTGTGGCTGTCCACAATCAGATAAATTTTTGAAGTGCTTTAGGTTTTGTCTTTGTTTCCTAGGCTAGAAGACTCCTTTGAAGCTAAAATTTTGAGCATATGTTCAATTATATGTTATTTAAATCCTTGTACAATAGTTTTAGTAAATTAAATTTGGTTGGGAGTTATAGGCTTAAAACTAAACTTGGTTCCTAAGATGTATTAATGTTGTGGTTTGTGATGGTTTTAATATTTTATGAATTTAAAATTTATTCATAGCTTGGAAACAGGTATTTCAAGGTATAATTAAGCTTTGGGGAGTATTAAAATATAGGGGAAACCGTGATAAAATTTTTAGAGTAAAGTTTGAATTGTTTCAAACCAAAACGAACCCAACGGAGGTTGAAATGGTTTCCCTTGGGCTGGTTGGCCGTGCTAGGCCAACAGCCTGTGCAGAAGGCCTACACACAGGGCCTGCATGCAACCTATGTGGGTAGCCCATGTACTTGGGCAGGGCTGCCTCGGCTAGCCTTTGGCCAACCCTTGGCTAGACTAGGCCAAATGGCATTTGGCCTAGTCAAGTGTTTTCAGGCCCCTGGAGTCCCTTTTTGATGTCATTTGAAGCATTTGAGATTTGAAAGCACCTATTTTAATTAATATTACCTAAATAAATATTTAAAATAGGAAAATGAGGTCCTTAATGTTTGATTATTAGTTATTGTCAGATTGGTGGTAATGTAATTAGAAATTTTTAATCTTTCAGAGGTATGAAGTATTGGACCTCATGAGAGCTTAATTGATAGTCTCATTGAATAAAGTAGAATTTTACCTGTATCACCATAATTGTTGTGCATTTAATGTTGTAAATTGATATGTGAAAGTTATGTGCATTACCTACATGTTATGATTTTAAATATATGCCAACATGAAAAGAATTGTGAAAAAAGTGAAATTGATTATACTGGTGAGCTGTGACTGGACTCTAAGCATCTAGGACATAATTGTGTGAAACTTTCAAGCATTAGGGGTGCAATGATTAGTCATATGGGATGCCATGTGAGATGGTGAGTGTCTAGGACGCTAATGATTTAAGCATCTAGGTGTAATGCTTTCCCTCCATGAAGCACTAAACAGTGTGCACACTATGTTAAGAGTATGAAAGATACAGTGAAGAGTAAATGAAATTAAAGGAGGATAAAGTGAAAAGTTAAAGAGTAAACATATACTTACTAAGTTCATTCATTCAAATACTTGATCTTTAAAAACTTTATGCATATTATATGCAATCATGCTTTAAAAATATGTTGCAAATCATGATTTAAGCTTTAAAACCTTTTGCATAACAAATACAAACATTCTTTTAAATCAACTTGCGTACCACTTGCAAACACATTTACAAACATATACATAAGTATTTGTAAATCATTTATTTCATGCTGTAGGTGAGATTTGAAACTTACCTGGACTTAACTCTAACGTTCTCTTCTCTATTCCTTTTCCTTTCATTAGTCGGTCTCTGTGTCCTGATCAAACGACAGCCGACTCATTAGTTAACTTTCTTTATTATCAATCCACTTGATTGATAACTTAACTTAAACCTTAAACATTCATTCCTTTTTACTTAACTTATATACTATCGGTTTACCTTCATTTACTTAACTTTGTAACTCATCGGGGTCACCTTTCCCCTTAACCTTGTAAGCCATCGAGGTCATAGGATAAAGGACATCATGGAAATGTGGAAATGTGTTTGATCGCGTCTGAGGACATTATGGCCTATCGAGGCTATGAGGATGTGTAACATATCACATTTACTTACTTAGTGCAAGTAGGAGATTGTTAGACATAGTGCCATAAGGAGTAAATTGTTATAATATGTTTTTGGAGACATTTTATTAATAAATTGTCTATTTATTATTCATATACCAAATATTGTCCTCATTATGTTCATTTCTGTTACATGTATAATAAGCAAACAAAAGTTTGAGATTGTCAGTCTAAACTATTAAGAATCATGCATATGATAGATAGATTATACGGAAGACATAAATCTTAAAGGTGATGGTCTAAATCATAAGATCCATAATCAAGGGAATAAATTTGGATGCTCTATTCATGCTAAGATTGTTATGTTGTCTATATCCCTAATGAGAGATGGCTTGTCTTGGTCATCAAAGTGGGACTCTGCAAGTAGAAACATTGGTGCATTGTCATAAGTGACGAAGTATTAGATCGGGACATAAAAGTTGAATTGATTTAGTTAATAATTTCGTTTGTGCAAATTAATTCACTTTAGACAATCATATATGATAGATCGGGACATAAAAGTTGAATTGATCGGGACATCTTAACTTAATCATGGTACGTATACCGGTACATTGGAGACATGACTCTTGATTTACATAAACTCATTATTCATAGATATGCATTATCCTATACTTGGAAGACTAGAGCGCTCAACCATTTGGACATATAGGTGTAACCGAATGGTATACTATCTATGGATAGTAAGTATTCCAATGGTGTGATAAAGGAAAGTAAGATAAAAATAAGCGGGAAGATAAAACAGAATTTATCCTTAAGCCGATTATGAATATTCAATGGGGATGTAACACATTATGATATGCCATGGATGGTTAGCTTATTAAAGCTTCGTAATTTTATATAGTTCAAGGGTGTAACTCTCAGCTTTTAGTGCAGTAGCATTAGAGATGATAATTATAAAATATGTATTTGGGATTTGTATTTTATAATTATAGGAGCTTGATCTATTTATGTCTATCAAGGCCCCTTTGCTAGCTCAGATAGATCTTGTAACGATATGACGTGTTTTCCTTACATATTGGTGACTTATGTTAAATTATTAGATTGGCTAAAATTCAAGTTAATTAGATTTAATAATTCATGTTAGTTTTTTGAGTTAATTTTGTGAATTAATTCAAGATAGACATGTTAAATTATTTTGATAATATTTTATTTGTATGGGTTTATTTGTATATGACAATTTTAATCAGATAACTTTTATATTGGGTAATTTGAATTAAAATTAAGGCTCTATAAAGGATATCTGGATCAATTAAGATATGATTTATCTAATTAGTTGAGATTGGATCTATCAAATCAACTTGAAGAGTTTGAATTCAATTCGAACTCCAATATTGCGACCATGCAGTCAACCGTGATAAACTAGGTGCAGCCAACCATCGCAGTTAGAGTCAGATTCTGTTTCATGCATTTTTACTCTAAAACTAATCCAAACTCGAATTTTAAGGCCTAATCTAATTATGATTAACCCCAGGTCCAACTACTATAAATAGGGGGTGAGTTTTTCTCAGTTATTCTAATCACTTGAGAAATAAAGAGTGAATACTCTAGTGTGAGAAACTCTGAAACTCTCAAAGAGCTATTGTTCAACATTAAGGACCTTACTCTTGGTTTTCTCTTGTGGTTGGAAGTACAGTCACCAGAAGAAAAGCTGCACGATGTGTGACCACCTATATTCCAATCGAAGATAGATAATAACAAAGAAAACAAGTTCGTTGAGGCTCTTTTGGAATGTTCTTCTCTATACGGATTCGAGCCCACTTCAATGTACAAAAGAGGTTAGTAAGATCTATCATTAATTTATGTATTTAGTATGTCAAACTTGTGTTCTGAAAAATACTCTAATTTAAAATTTTTAAAATCCGCTACATACTCGTTTTCTAACATGCCCTCATACTTTTTTGTCTTGTGGTAGGTCCCTGAATATTTATTCTTCTCTAAATAATACTCTTATACATCAAAAGCTGTCTTTTTTTTTCTCAAGTCCAAAAGAGAACTATTGCTTTAATTGGTAACTCTTTTCTCTGAAAATATATAGAAATTTGAGTCCTTAAAGCTGATTCCTTAGCTCTTGATAAAAAGACATATACCATCTCATATGCAGTTGTTTAGCATAGTAGTGTTTATAATATGCCAAATAATAATAATAATAAGCCGCAATATGTTCATCTAAAGGAAAAAAAAATCAAAAGAAAAGAATTATGACTCTATTGTTCTCCAATCAATGTCTCTTTCCTATTAGACAACTTCTTCTTGCTGTTATGGAGGGAAGAACAATTTAATGTCCAATTCTGAAGCTGAAAATTCTCTTTCAAAAAAAAAAGGAAGAAAAAACAAAATAGCATATTTAATTAAAACTTGAAACATAATGTCATATAATTTCAAAATGTATAGTAAATAGCATATTATGAGCAATTGAGTAATATCTCAAATACCTCAAGAGAAATTGAGAACAGAAACCCTAAAATACCTCCCCACATTCTCCTCCATATTTCTTGCCCCTCACTTGCCAACCCCGTTGGCTGTCGAGAAATACAATATTAACCCAGAAATACTGTATTACTATGTAAATATAAAAATTCACCAACGACTTTGCCAGACAACCAGCGGCCATGAAATACGACATTAAACTAGTAACACTGTATTACCATGTAAATACAAAAGTTCACCAGCGATGTCGCTGAATCGTTGGTGAGACTATAAAAGTGTACATTTTATAAGGCTAAAATTATTTAATTATGCTTTTATTTCTCGTTAAATCTTCTAATTAATATAATTTTTGTGTTGAACAGTATCTTTGTGTGTTAGTGTAAAAATATGTTTAAATATATTTTTTAGTGTGTTTTTATTTTTAATAATATTTTTGGTAATTTTTGAAGTTACTTTGTATGTAAAATATTAGCTTAGTTTGAAAATAATTAAAACCATAAAAATAATGAGTGGTAATTTTATTTAGAATCTTAATATGTTTTATAGTATGTTTACATTTGTAAATATATTTAATAATATTTTTACTAATTTTTAAAATTATTTTCGAGGCTTAAAAATTATATGTGTGACAAACCAAAAGGCACCAAAATTTTAAAAGTTTGTAATTATTTTTAGTATGTTTTAATATAAAATAAATATTTTTAAAATTATTATAAATATTAAGCTTTTAAAATAATTAATTTTGTTCAATTTTCTATCTTTAGATTTGAAATCTTGCGGCAACATGGAGCAAAACGGCACAAAAACAAGCAAAATCGAACAAACGCTCAAGAAATTAATAAAAATTTAAATTCCAAAAAATGGGACACATGGCAACTTCAGAATCGTCCAATCATGTCGCTAGAAGATCCAGATCATCGGTTCAGGGACAATTGTCGCAACGTCATTACGCACAACAACCACTAGGACCTGCGTACGTGGAGTTGTCTCAAATGCATTCTAAATCAAGTGTATCCGTTTCCGTGTGTTCTTGATCAGCTTCCTGCTTTTGTCTGTCCGATTGGTTTTACTAGGTGAGATTCTATTGCCTAGATCAATTCTCGTGGTCCTAGTTATGTGCGCGAGTTTTAGACATGTGATCAACCCATGTCAGCATAATGGACGACTAAGATTAGGGCTTACTCGTGTAGTTCAACCCCGCGAAGCACTAGATTACTTTTGAAAATTTGCTTTCTAAAGAATGCTGATCTGAATTAGGAAAAGTAGAAAAAAATAATGTTAAATATTAATTACTAAATTAATAAATAGTAATTTTTATTACTATAAAACTGAGGGCTTTGGCTTGAATTTTTCAAGCCTTTTTTTAGTTTCTTCAACATCCTCTTTCTAGAGGAAATGCCACTAGATCACTCTTCCGACCCTACTAAAAATAATAAAATAATACATAAATTAGTGTAGAGATTCTTGTGAGACAACGAGATAATCTTATATGTATAATACTCTGGTATAGTTTTTAACTCTATATCCTTGTTGTAATGTTTATATTTTTATAGAATAAATTATATTTTACTTGTTTTCAATGATTATTGTTAATGTTGTTATGCTGCCTATTTTTACATAAATTCAATCATGCTTTCTTCATGTAATTTAGTTGTGTTGCATAATTAATATTAATAATAATGAAATAATACTTAATTTTATGGAATGTCTTTTACTAAAGTATGACTTATTGTATTGTCGATTTTAAATATTTCATAAGACGAGGTTTTGTCAAAATTAATATAAAAATTTATTCCATTAAAATATATTAAATTTGATTTGTTGTTATATTTTCTGTCTTAAAATAATGTTAATTATTATTGTAATGACATCGGTTATAATTTCATTATTAGTGCACCAAATTACTGCTGAGATGTAATTATTTTGTTACTTTTTATAGGAAAATCTTGGCATTATAGCTGGCTCTATTGTCGCTTTTGGTTGACTTATAAAAATAGTAATTGTGCTTGCAAATTAATGTGAAAAGATATAATAAATCAAATGCTTTAGATAATTCATAATTAGAGTTAAAGTTCCATATCAATTACAAAACATACAAGGGATTCTCAAAGTTTTACCATTTTAATTTATGTTTTAAAATGTTATTTTAAAATTTGCTAAAAATATTTGTTTTCTTTTAAATTTTGTTTTGAAAAATCCCTTTCTACTTAAAACTGAAAAGTTCAATCTTTTAAAAACTAACCTCCTTGTAAATTTGACTACCCTTATTGTACCGCAAGCGGCAACGTTTAAAAAAACATTTTGCGCGATGCACTAAAAATTTGGTGTCATTGTCGAGGAGTTGTCATTATTCTAGTAGATTGCTGAATTAAGTGAGAAACTAGGTAAGTACTCTGTCCTTGTCTTGTAAATGATGTAAATATTGCCATTTTAATTTTTAGGTTAATTTTTTTAGTTGAATATGTTACTATTCATGTAGGTCACTATTCACATACTATTCATTAAAAAATTAAAAAATTATCTAAATTTTTTTTTTCTTTTTAATTATAGCCTGTATACTATTGTTGTCTGTTAGTTTTAGGTTTTGAACTTTGAAATAAAATTTCATAAAAATTTAGATCTAGGTTTTTCTATAAAAATAAATTGTAGTTTTATGAAAAGTATACTTTTAAGGAAGTTCAGTCTAGAGGCTGGTACTAGTTCGGAAGCCTTTCCTATAACCAGTTACTTTTAGAGATTTTCCCAACACCAATCATTTTGGGAACGTTATTTTGACTAGGAGGTTGGTTTTTAAGGATGTTCCACCTCACCAATCTTTCCTAGGAACGTCTTTCAAGCTTATAATTCTCAAAATCTACAAAATAAATTAGGTGGATGCTTTTCACTCGCTACTATATTCTTCCCAAATAAAGAAAAGCTAAGCATCTCATCTTTTGCTTATAAATTCAAAAAAATTAAAATAATAGTAAAAAATTATAAAATTAAAAAAAATTAAAAGAGAAACATTTAGGATTAATGCTTTGACATAGAGACATATTAGGTCAATTTGCCAAGGCTCCAGACTTAAGAAACGCTAATGAAAAATTGTCAAACTTTTCTCTACCTTCTCCATCTTCATCAACCATTCTTTTAAATCTGTTTGCAGTGGCTCAAGTCAGCAAGAATCCTCAAAGAATGTTAATCAAAAATTTCATGCACTTGACTTGTATTATGTTTCCTCTAAATCTATCACAATAAGACTTCAAGCTAGGCATGATTCAACTTTTGCCAACCATTTTCAGATTAGAAAGCAAAATCCTTATACATTGAATTTGAGGAAGTTGTTGCCACTTTCCACAACCACCCTAACATTCTGATTCCATTAAATCGAATCATCGAATGATATAACAACTACTTTCTTTGATAAATATTACCCATATCAAAAGACCAACTATCTCAAAAAACAAATTTTGACTTTTTTCTAGAATAGTCACGAAAATTTCTATAAACCTTGGGAAAGGTTCAAAGATTTGTTAAGTCAATGTCCTCACAATGGTTACGAAAATCAGCGTCTTGTCAGTTTCTTCTACAAAGGACTCACAAGTCATGATCATCAATGTTTAAAAGTGATGTGCAATAAAATTTTTTTACACAAGGATCCTGAAGAGCCTAGGGAATTTCTTGATGAATTTGCTGAAAAAGTTCCTTTATGGGCTAAATTAGATAATACTAAAAGTAGTAATAGGTCCTGATCAACTGGAAATCATCAATTGAGAGAAAAGGATAACTACAACCTTAGGATTCAAGTTGAAAAATCTCACAAGGGAGCTAGAAATCATCAAAGCAAAGAATGAGAGAAGAAAGTTAGGCTGTCACAAGAGCTGAATCGCAAGCAACAAATTTTATGACTAAAAGGGATAAGCAACTTCAAGATTATCAAGCTTATTAGGAAATGATATAATTATACGAGGAACAATTTAATACCTTAGGGGCATATCATAAGCCTTATACTCCTTATCCCAAAATTTTAAATCCTGATGGAAGAAACAATCAACATGAGGAATTCAAATCAAGCATTGTTCATCTGGAAACAATGGGTAATTCAACAAGAAGTACATCCATAAAGAGAATATGCAGATCCTCAACATGATCCACATCCATCAAGTAAGTATCTTAAGGATACATTGGAAGCATTCATTAAGGCAGAAAGCAAGTCAACTCAGAAGTTTGAAGCTGTTTTCACACAACTTGCAAAAGATAGTAAGGAATTCAAAAGTCAAATTTTGAGATTAATTGAAACTTCAGCCACTCAAGAACATGAAAAATGTTCATCTCAAACTTAGGTCCTTTCAGAAAGACAAAACATGAGACAAACCTTTAACATTGAAGAGAAAAATGATGAAGAGGTTAGTCATGTTGCCACTTGCAGCAGTAAATTATTGGAAAATTCATCAAACACTACAGATACGGGTAGTGAAAAAATTGTTCCCCAAAGACAAGAAGAAGTCAAAAAGCTTCCGATAAAGGCTCTTTTCCCCCAAGCTCTTCAATCCACTAAGAAAGTACCGAAAAATTATGAACAAATTTTAGAACACTAGAGGCAAGTTCAGATCGACCTTCCTCTCTTACAAATAATCATACAAGTGCTGGCTTATGCCAAAGTTATGACAGACTTGTGCACTATGAAAAGGAAGCATGTCACAACGATTGCATTTTTTACTAAGCAATTACGTGTAGTTCTTGAGTAAAGAGCACCGATCAAGTACATAGATCTCAGATGTCTCACAATCACTTGTCACATACCCCCCATGAAATCACTCAAGCTTGTTAGACTTAGGAGCAAGCATCAATCTCATGTCTTATTCGATTTACTCGCAACTAGGACTTGGAGAGATTAAACCTGCATCTATGGTCTTGCAATTGACAGATTGATCCATCAAGGAACCACGAGGGATAGTAGAAAATGTTTTGTTGGAAGTTGATAAGTTTTATTACCCCTTTGGATTTTCTCTTCTATGACACTCAATGTGAGGTGAACATGGAATCAAAAATTCCTATCATTCTCAGAAGACCTTTCTTAGTCAGAAGCTAATGCTCTCATTAACTATAGAAATGGTCTCATGAAAATCTCTTTTAGAAACATGACTCTTGAAATGAGTTTTTTCCATTTTGGGAAGCAATTTCGAAGTATTGATGTTTTTACACTAAAATCATTAACAAATCTATTCCAGAAGAATTTCTAACGTGTAGCAATGTGCTTGAAGAAATCTTCCAAAGTTCTGAACTTGGAAATCTTGATTCCATTTTTTATAACATTCATTGGACAAAGGAACAAAGTTTTGACAACCATGTTTTGAAAAGTTGTTAATGGAAGAAAAAAATCCAAAACCATCAACTGAAGAAATCCTAAAAATTAAGTTAACCCAACTTTCTAAAGGACTAAAACATGCATTCTTGGGAGCCGATGATTCTTTTCCTGTCATCATCTCATCCAAACTCGATGAATCACAAGAGCAATGGTTAATTAACATGTTGCATGATCACAAAACTACATTGGGTTGGATAATAGCTGATATCAAGGGTGTTAGTCCCTTGATTTACTTTCATCATATTCAATTGGAAGAAGGTGCTAACCCAAGAAGAGATCCTCAAAGAAGACTGAACCCAACAATGAAAGAAGTTATGAAGAATGAAGTTTTGAAACTGTTAAATACGGGTATCATTTATCCCATTGTAGACAGTAAACGGGTCAGTCCAACTCATGTTATACCTAAGAAATCAGGTGTAACTGTGATTAAAATAAGAAAGGAGATCTTGTTCCTACAAGAGTTACCACTAGATGGTGTATGTGCATTGATTATCAAAAGTTGAATGCCACCACCAATGAAGACCATTTCCCACCCCCATTAATTGAGCAAATCTTAGAGCGTGTAGTTGGTGATCCTTTTTATTGCATTCTCGATGGATATACAGGTTACTGTCAGATTGAGATAATATTAGAAGATCAAGAAAATATCACATTTTCATGCCCTTTTGGTACTTATGCTTTCTGATGTATGCCATTTGGACTTTGAAATGCTCCTACTACATTTCAAAAAGGTATGACGTGTATTTTTAGTTCGATGGTTGAGAAGATAATGGAAGTTTTCATGAATGACTTTACTATTTTCGGTGATTCATTTGACATATGCTTGCTTAACTTGAAAGCTATTTTAAAAAGATGTGAAGAGAAAGGCCTTGTGTTTAATTGGAAAAAATGTCATCTTATGGTTTCATCTAGCATAGTTCTTGGACATATTATCTCTGAAAAAAGAATCGAAGTTGATCCAGCTAATATTAAACTCATTTCAGACATGGCCACTCCTGAGATTGTTAGAGATATTTGATCTTTTCTTAGACATGTTGGATTTTATCAAATGTTCATTCAGAATATTTTAGCCACGTAAAGACCATTATGTAACCTTGTGGTGAAAGATGCAGTGTTCGAATAGATGAAAGAAGTGAAGATTCTTTTAGAACACTGATATCTAAGCTAACTTTTGCACTTATCATACAAATCCCCTTATTGGAGTTTACCATTTGAAGTCATGTGTGATGTAAGCAATTACACTATAGGAGCCGTTTTAGGTCAAC
The DNA here is from genome assembly GCA_025403435.1 of Artocarpus heterophyllus. Classification (NCBI taxonomy): domain Eukaryota; kingdom Viridiplantae; phylum Streptophyta; class Magnoliopsida; order Rosales; family Moraceae; genus Artocarpus; species Artocarpus heterophyllus. The sequence goes on from JAJQZP010000429.1 coordinate 93,587, forward strand.
GAAGGGAAGGAAAACCCTTTGTAATGTATTACATAAATAGAACTTTGAACAACAATCAAATGAATTACTCGACTACAGAAAGAGAGTTACTTCCGATAGTATTTTCTGCTTAACAAGTTTTGTTCATATCTAATCGGTTCACCTATCACTATTTTCACTAATCATTTAGCCCTTAAGTATTTCTTTCCTAAAAAGCATGCTAAGGGTTGACCTATTAGATGGATCCTTCATCCACAAAGAATTTGATTTGACTATTAAGAATAAGAAAGGAGTTGAGAAAGTGGTAGCTGACCATTTATCTTATTTGGAATTCAATGATTTTGTCGATGGCCTACCAATTCATGATGAATTTCCTAATGAACATCTGTTCTTTATCATCAAGTTACCTTGTCACGTACACATTGTCAATTACTTAACAACTAGAGAAATTCCATCTGTTTGAAATCTATAAGACAAAAAAAAGTTTTTAATTGAAGTACTTAACTTTTATTGGGATGACCCTTACCTTTTCAAATATTGTTGTGATCAAATCATGAGACATTGTATTCTTGAAGATGAAGTGTTTTGTGTCTTTAAACGCTGTCATAGTGATGCATGTAGTGGTCATTTTTCTATAATGTGGTCTTTATAGACCCACTTTGTTTAAAGACACTTATCACTATTTTCGTTCTTGTGAAAATTGTCAAAAGTTAGGTACTTGTTCAGTCACCATATGAGGCCTCTAAACCTAATTATCCTAATAGAAATATTTGATTGTTAGGGAATAGAATTTATGGGACCCTTTCCACCATCTTCTGGGTACCTTTACATCCTCCTTGCCGTGAACTATATCTCAAAATGGGTTGAAGCCATAGCATGTCACTTCAATGATAACATAACTGTTATAAAGTTCTTGAATAAAAAATGTGTTATCTAGGCATGGTATGATCAATAATCAAGGCACACATTTTTATAGCCATTCTTTTGAAGTTCTAATGCGAAAGTATAATGTGATTCATAAAATTTCAATTGCCAATCGTCCACAGACAAGTAGTCAAGCTAAGTTAGCAAATTGGGAGATCAAACCAATTTTAGAAAAAATGGCAAACCTAAATTACAAAGATTGGTCTTCACTACTTCAAGACGCACTCTGGGCATACCATATTGCTTACAAAGCTCCATTAGACATGTCTTCCCATAGGTTTATTTTTAGAAAATCCTATCATTTACCTATAGGACTTAAACATAAAGCTTATTGGGCTATTAAAGCTCTCAACTTTGATCTTAGTGCCGTAGGTATTGAGCGGAAACTTTAACTCTCTTAACTTGAGGAATTGAGAAATGATATTTATAACAATTCATGGGTTTGCAAAGCAAATATGAAAGCAATTCATGACAACCGATTTTGAGGAAGAACTTTAAGCCAAATCAATGGACCATCTTTATGAATCCTGTCTCCATCTTCATCCTGGTAAGTTGAAATCACGATGGACTAGTCCACACATTGTGAAATAAGTTTTCTCAAATGTTGTTTAAATAGAAGATTTGAATGATGGAAAGATACTCAGAATAAATGGCAAAGACTAAAAAGCTATACATAATGAATAACTGAGCATGAAGAGTTAGCACCGGTATACCAACCTTGAGTAGTTTCTTTCACTTTCATTTGTATATATTTATTTTTATGCTTTGTTTTCTTAAACTTCGTATTTCTTAAACTATCATTAAAAATCCTGAAAGTTGAAATTAAAAATTAAAAATAAGTACTTTTAAATAGCTAAGATTAAGGATGATATAGTCATTGTGATTAGTAGATACTACGCATTTGCAGCCTCTTGAATCACATTTTAAGGAATTTGTGGATAAAAGTGATTTTAATTTTCAGATCAAAAAAATAAAGTCTTGGAAATCTGACTTTAAACAACCCAGTTTGTAATATATCATTGTGTGTTTATTTTAGTTTGGTTTGTTAAACTAGTTAGAGATCATCTCTATAGTTATGCTGATTTAGGTAATATTTTTGCTATTTTTACTATACATTGGGGACAAAGTACAAATTAGGTTGGGGGGAGAGGCTGTGCAAAATTGTGTCAAAATTTTTTATTTTTGTTCAACTTTTTCAATCTTTGATCTAAATTGTGTGGGTTTGTAAAAATTTTTCATTTTTGTGTATCATTCTATGAGTTTTTGTTAGCTATGTGTGTCATTAAAAAGAAAAATCTAAAAAATTGTGTTTTGTAAATTAGTTTCTTAGTAATTAATGTGACTATTTTATTTTGATTTCTGAATTTCATATTAATGTAATATCATTTTCTATTCTTTGAATTGTCTAACTTTATAGACTCTTAAAACATAATTTTTATTTAACATTTTTATGTATTTATTTTTCAAGGTGTTTGTAAGCCATTCTTTTCACACACACAAAATAATGATTAATTGTAGTGGTAAGTCAAAGCTATGAATATTTGAATTTTGTTATTTGTTTAAATGAACAATTAAGGGCAGTAACATTTTTGAAACTAATCAATTAATCAATCAATTAAATAAATTAATAAATAAATAAATGATAAATTAAAAACAGAAATAAATAAATAATGTGCAAAGTATGAAAATTAATGAATAAAAGTTGGATAAGTTTTGCTTCGTAGTCTCTTTAACTCGAGTAAGTAAGTTCTACAGGATGTTTCGACACCTAGTATCTTAGGCCAAGTGGTCTAGGAATCACTGATCCAAAGCTCGCTAAATGGGTTTAAAAACCTTAAGAGAGCCGGGCATTGCACTATCCACAACTATTACAAATTTTATTTAATTTTTCATTATATTTCTATTTTATGTTTATGCTCTTACTTGTTATAATCAATAATTTTAAAGTATTGTTGCCTGCAAAAGTAATTTGAAGCCAAATAACATAACAGTTTTATTTTAGTTTTTGATAAAACTTCATAATTATGTATTATCTTTGTGCATTAAGTCTGGCTTATATATATTCTGTTAAATAGAATATAAACTGTGTAAATAAAAAGTTTAGTTTTGTTATTTATCTAGTTAGGTGAGTTAAATTAGAGTCAAATGGTTTGCATTGTATGGATATCCAGTAAATTATTTCAAAATCAAATCGCTTTAATTGCTAGAGACTAGCAATAAGTTAGTTAGAGAGCCGGACATTGCACTATCAAATAGCTCGCTAAATGGGTTTAAAAAACCTTAAGAGAGTCGGACATTGCACTATCCGCAACTATTATAAATTTAATTTAATTTTTCATTATATTTCTATTTTATGTTTCTGCTTTTAATTGTTATAATCAATAATTTAAAGTGTTGCTGCTTGCAGAAGTAATTTGAAGCAAAATAACATAACGATTTTATTTTTAGTTTTTGATAAAACTTCATAATTATTTATTATCTTTGTGCATTAAGTCTGGCTTATATACATTCTGTTAAATAGCATATAGACTGTTTAAATAAAAATTTTAGTTTTGTTATTTATCTAGTTAGGTGAGTTAAACTAGAGTTAAATGGTTTGCATTGTATGGATATCCAGTAAATCATTTCAAAATCAAATTACTTTAATTGCTAGGGACTAGTAATAAGTTGGTTAGAGGGTGTGATGAGACTGTAAAAGTATACATTTCTGAAAGTTAAAAACAATTAATCATATTTTTATTTCCCGTTAAATCCTCTAATTAATAGGATTTTTGTGGTAAACAGTATTTTTGTATGTTAGAGTAAAAATAGCTTTAAATATGTGTTTTTAGTATTTTTTATAGTAAATAATATTTTTGGTAATTTTTAGAGTTATTTTCATATGTAAAATATTAGTTTAGTTTGAAATTAATTAAAACCGTAAAAAATAATAAATGGTAATTTTATTTTGAGTCTTAATATGTTTTAAGTTTGTAAATATATTTTATAATATTTTTAGTAATTTGTAAAAATATTTTTGAGTCCTAAAAATGATATATGTGGCAAACTGAATGGGACCAAAATTTTAGAAGTTTGTAATAATTTTTAGTGTTTTTTTAATGTAAAACAAATATTTTTAAAATTATAATAAATATTAAGTTTATAAAATAATTAATTTTATTTCAATTTTCTATCTTTAGATTTGAAATCTAGTAGAAAAACAAAGCAAATGGCACTAAAATGGGCAAAATCAGCCAAGAAATACTCAAGAAATAAATAAAAATTTGAATTCTAAAAAATGGGACACGTGGTACATATAGAATCGTCCGATCACTTAGCCAGAAGATCCGGACTGTCGATTGAGGGACAGTTGCACGCAATGACACAGTTGCCGCAATGTCATTGCGTGCAACAGCCACTCGAGCCCGTGCACATGGAGGTGTCTTATATGCGTTCCAGATCAGGTGCATCCATTGTACGATGTTCTCAGTCAGCTTACTGCTTCTGTCTACCCGATTGATTTACGATGTGATATTCTATAGCCTAGTTCAACTCTCCCGATCCCAGTTATGTGCGCGAGTTCCATCCGTGTGATCAGCCTATTTCAACGCAATAGATAATTGAGTAAGATTGTGGCTTACTCGTGCAGCTTAGCCCACCAAAGCATTGGATTTCTTTCGAAAATTTTCATTCTAAAGAATGCTAATCTGAATGAGAAAAAAAATAGAAAAAAAATAATTAAAAATTCAAACAAGTTGCTCTAAATAATAACAAAATTTTAATAAATAGTAATTTTCATTACTATAAATACTAAGGCCTTTGATCTCGGTTATTCAAGCCTTTTCTTTTTTTTTTTATTTTATTTGCTGAGCTTATAGCTCAACAATATTCTCTTTCAAGGGGAGAGCTATTAAAGCACTCCTTAAACCCCATCAAAAATAATAAAATAATATCTAAATTAGTGTAAAGATTTTGGTAAGGTAGAGAGATAGTTTTGTATGTATAATATTCTTGTATGGTTTTTAACTCTATATCCGTATTGTAATGTTTATATTTTTATAGAATAAATTATATTTTACATGTTTTTAATGATTATTGTTAATATTGTTATGTTGCCCATTTTTACATAAATTCAGTCATATTTTTTTATGTAATTTATTTGTGTTGCATAATTAATATCAACAATAATAAAATAATGCTTAATTTTATAGAATGTCTTTTAATGTAGTATGGCTTATTATATTGTCGATTTTAGATATTTCATAAGACAAGATTCTGTCAAAATTAATGTAAAAATTTATTCCATTAAAATATTTTATTTTTAATATGTTGTTACCTTTTCTATCTTAGAATTATGTTAATTATAATTATAGTGACAGCGATTATAATTTTCATAATTAGTGCACTAAATTACTAGTGAAAGGTAATTATATTACTATTTTTTATAGGAAAACCTTACTGCATTATGCTTGCTATATTGTCACTTTTGGTTGACTTATAAAAATAGTAATTGTGCTTGCAAATTAATAGGAAAAGATATAATAAATTAAATGTTTTGAAATTTCATAATTCAAGTTAAAATTTCATATCAATCATGAAACATACAAGAGATTCTTGAAGCTTTACCGTTTTAATTTTATGTTTTGAAAGTCTTTTTTTAAAATTTGCTAAAAATATTTTTTTCTTTTAAATTTTGTTTTGAAAAATTCCTTTCCATCCAAAACCAAAAAATTTTAATTTTTCAAAAACCCATCTTCTTGTAGATTCTATTGGCCTTACTGTGTTAGACATGTATGCTCTAAGGAGTAAAAATGTAATACGTTTTTGGAGACATTTTTATCAATAAAGAATTTATTCATTTATATATACCAAATATTGTCCTCTTTACGTTCATATTTGTTGAATGTATGATAAGCAAACAGTAGTCTGAGACTATCAGTCTAAACCTTAAGAGTTGGGCATATGATTGGATGATTATGCGGTAGACACGACTCTTAAGGTGATGGTCTAAAATATATGATCCGCAATCGAGGGAATAAAGTTGGGCGCTTTATTCATGTAAAGATTGTTATGTTGTCTATATCCCTTTTGGGAGATGGTTTGTCTTGGCCATCGGAGTTGGACTCCGTGAATAGAAACATTGGCGCGTTGTCATAGGTGACGATGTGTTGGATCGGGACATAAAGTGAATTGATTTGGATTAATAATTCTGTCTTGGCAAATCGATTCACTTTAGACAATCATTTGTATTGTATCTTAATCCTGAGATGAATAATGGGCCCGTTGTCTCGATTTGTGTCTTTTGATGTACCAATGGGTGACTCCCACATCTCTATAGTGGCATGCATGCCGGTACGTTGGAGGCATGACTCTTGGTAGCGTAGACTTGTTATTCATAGATATGGAATCCATAGCTCCTCTTTAGGAGTAATGATATCCTCTTATATGCGTTGTCCTGTAATTGGAAAACTGGAGCGCTCAACCATTTGGATACATAGGTGTAACCGAATGGTATACTATCTTTGGATGGTAAGTTTTCTAATGGTGAGACAATGGAACGTAAGATAAAAAATAATCGGGAAGGTAAGACAGAACTTGTCCTTAAGCCGATTATGGATGATCATATGGGGATGCGATACAATATGATATGTCATGGAGACTTAGCTACACGAGCTTCGTAATTCTATAAAGTTCGAGAGTGTAGCTCCAAGCTTTTAGTGGAGTAGCGTTGGAGTTGATAATTGTGAAATGTATATCTGGGATATTGGGTTTCATATTTATCATGAGCTTGAACTTTATAGGTCCATTTTGGTCCCCTTTCCTAGCTCACAAAATCCTGTAACGACACGGCGTGCTTTTCCAATAATTGGTGACTTATGTCGGATTTATCAGATTGGTTTAAAATTTATAAGAATCAAATAATTCATGTCTGTTTATCGGTTGAATTAATTATGTAAGAAATTAGTTCAAGATGAACTTGTTGAATTATGGCGTTCGGATAATTCTTGTCTGTTTATCGGTTGTTTTAATTTTGGACAATTAGAACAAGATAAACTTGTAGAATTATTGTGAATTGATTTATTTTCTTAGAGATTATCTTGATAAAGTTTGTTTTGATCATATATCTTTTCTATTGGGCTATTTGAATCAAAACTGAGACTTTATCCTTTAGAATCTCGGGTGGAAAATAAAAGATTCGCGGAGATTTTTTCTCGGCAGTTCGGCATGTCGGATGACGTGTTCGGCCTGCCGAACTGGCCAGTTCGGCCTGCCTATCTCACAGTTCGGCATGCCGACCGCGACAGTTAAGATTAAGCGTTTTTCACGCGTATCTTATCAGATATTGATCCGAACTTGATTCTGTTTCGATTTTTGAGACCTAATCTGATATGGACTGACCCCAAGGACCAATAGGTATAAAAAGGGAGTGAGTCTAATGATTTACTCAGATCAATTTGAGAGATTAAGAGTGATACTCTTCTAGTGAGCATCTGAAAACTCCCTGAGAGCTTTTGTTCACAAATCACGAACACTAGCTTTGGGTTCTCTCTATTGGTTGGAAGGAGAGTCACCGGTGGAAGAGCTGTACGTGTGAGCCCACACTCACTCCGGTTGTGGATAGAGAATAGCAAAGAAGACCAGTTGGTTGAGGCTCTTCTGGAACGTTACTTCTCTACACAGGTCGCGGAGGTTCTTCGGCATACTGAGGTTAGTAAGATCTGTTTAAAAATTCTGCTACGCACTTTGTTTCCAACAATTGGTATCAGAGCCGAGGTTTTTACATAAATTTGCAAGTTTGTGATCATGTTATATGCATAAATTTTGTGATCTTAATCTCTCCAATGCTTGAATTAAATTTTATAGAGAGATGGCACTCTAGGTTTCTATATAATATATATGTTGTCATGGATTATATGGTGAATGTTTATTAATTAATTATGGTTGATTAAATTGTTGTTTAATTATTTATTAATTAATTAATACCGGTTATGGTTCCTTAGAGGTTAGAATGTGTATCTAGGTTTTTCATGTAATTAGATGGCGGACTATCATCTCCGTCTATGAATTATTATTTAATTTTTAATTTGTAAGAATTTTGTAATTAAATAATTATTCGGAGAAGACGGACCGAGAAGTCGGAACTTAAAGATTGATGATGGCGCCTCCAGGTATTTCCTGAGTCTCTAATTTTATGTTTTTGAATTGTTGAAAATAAAATTGATGAATTGCATTAAAATTGTATTTTATGGATTGAGGGTTTTCTGCTCGGTCGGCATGCCGGACCTCACAGTTCGGCAGGCCGAAGGTCACAAATCGGCAGGCCGGACGTACGGTCCGGCAGGCCGACAGTGGGGCAGAAATTTTGGTGCTCTGCCGGCAGGCCGAACCTTCATGTTCGGCAGGCCGAACCTCCATGATCGGTAGGCCGATCACCTAGATCGGCCTGCCGATCGAGAGCAGCCAGGTGTCCAGAAAAGGTGCAATTTTTGGTGCAGTTTTAATTTTATTTTTGGGACGATTCTGAGAAACATTAAATTTGGATATGACCGGAAATATGAAGTGTTCGATTCATACGGGATTGAGGACTTGAAGATGGATATTACATGAAGAAGGATACAGCTTGAGGATTCAAGGATGAAGAATCGATAAATGTCTCGATTATTCTCTTGTAATCTTAGTTTTTTCTATTCTCTAGGGTGGAACCATAATATTACGGTTATTATTATTATTATGCTTGTAGCTTTGCTTGATTGCTTTGCTTGTCTGCATTATAATATGATTTACCATGTATATTGATAACATGTCATATAGAATAGGGAGTGCCGCTCATATTAAAATTGTTCATGCATAATTTTAAAATAAAACCTTGACTTCAAAAGATTGAGTGGGAGAAGGTTTTCGAAGAGAGAACCTAAGGCCTCCATCGTTGGTCCATAGGAAGAACATGATGGTCCCAACCCCTAGGAAGGGATTTCTATCATGTACCAGATTGGATCTCTGAAAGGATAAGGTATTTTAGTATGATTTATGGTTGCACACCCCTAGGTGGTGATTATAAATCATGGATAAAATATTAAAACGGTGGTTATACACTCACGTTAATTTTATTATTAACCTCCCCTAGGAGCTCTGTTAATAAAATTAATGGCCAAAGAAACGATTATTAGTATATGCTGGATCATACGGGTCCTGGATGGCATATATTAATCAGGAGGGGATCCGTGTTCCTGATTGAATTTGGCATGACTCCCCTAGGAGCTTGTTGAATTCTGAGTTGGGAATTATCGTTGTAAGGTTGTGATATTTTCAAGGTTTTGACACATAAACACATTTGTATGATTTTACATGATTGTGTTATCTTACTAAATTATTATATATGTTTGCTTATGTTTGGTATATGATTCTTTATTGTAGATTGAAAATGTCTAAAAACGCTTTATCATCGATACTTGACAAAAACCAATTAACCGGTGAGAACTATAATGATTGGAAACGGAACCTGGACATCGTCCTTTCCTTTGAGAAACTGAAATATGTTCTAACAACTCCTTGTCCTCCCGAGCCTACGGGAGACTCAAGTAATGAGCAATTCCAAGCGTACGAACGCTGGAAAGATGCTAATGATCAGGCCCGCTGCTATGTTATGGCAAGCATGAATAACGTGTTGCAGGCTCAACATCAGGATTATGAGACTGCGAAGCAGATCTTGGATAATCTTGAGGACATGTTTGGAGGCCAGGCCATAACAAAGCGGCAAGGGGTGCTTCGGAAACTCTTAAACTGTAGACAGAGACCGGAGACATCTGTAAAGGAGCACATGATGTTGGTCATGGGTTACCTCGCTGAGGCTCAAACCAATGGAGCCGACATCGATGCTGAAACTCAGATGACTATGGTCTTTGAGACTTAGTCTAAGGAATTTATTCCGTTTAGAGCTACTTTTAATCTAAGCAATAGACGGGATATGACCTTGACAGAACTGATGAAACAGTTACAAGAGTTTGAACTGCTGATCAGGGAGTCTCCTGCTGGTGGAGAGGCCAATATGGTAGCTGTTTCTGGTTCCAATCCTAACTCTGGGAATGGAAAGAAGCAACGGGCCAAAAGTGGGAAGTCTTCTATTCCTATTGCTACCAAGAGCAAGAAGAAGAAGAAGAAGAACCCAAAGAAGCTTAAGTGCTTCTTTTGTGGTAAGGTCGGGCATATAAAGAAGCATTGCAAGGACTTCCTTTCCAAGGGAGGTAGGTGTGATCTTCTATATTTAGAAACTTGTTTGGTTGAGGAATCCAGTGACATTTGGGTCATAGATTCCGGTGCAACTAATCATGTTTGTGTTTCTCTGCAGGGATTCAAAGAAACGAGAAGTCTACTTCGTGAAGACTTAACGCTTCGGATGGGCGATGGATCCTTGGTCTCAGCGGAAGCAGTGGGAGATGTCCATCTTTATTTTGATAATTATAGGAGTTTAATTTTGCAAGATTGTTTTTATGTTCCTAAATTTAAAAGGAATTTAATTTCTGTATCTTCTTTATTTAAAGACTCCTACGTGGTATCTTTTAATGAAAAAGTGGTGATTCGTAAAAACAAATCTTTTATCTGTTCTGGATGGATGCAAAATAATCTATATTTTATCAAACCTAAGATGGACCTATTGCTTAATGCTGAGATAAATGATAATGACTCAAAAAGACTTAAAACTTCTCACTCTAATAAGACTTATCTTTGGCATTTGCGCCTTGGCCATATTAACCTAAATAGGATTCAAAGGTTGGTAAGGGATGGACCTTTAAGTCACTTAAAGGTGGAATCTATACCTCAATGTGAGTCTTGTTTGGAGGGTAAAATGACCAAAAGACCATACGGGTCTAAGGGCAATAGGGCCGAAGGGGTTCTAGAACTTGTGCATAGTGATGTTTGCGGACCGATGAACATCCGGGCACGAGGAGGGTATGAGTACTTCGTTACTTTTATTGACGATTACTCAAGATATGGGTATGTGTACCTAATGCACCACAAAAGCGAAACTTATGATAAGTTCATGGAGTTTCGGGCTGAAGTGGAAAAGCAATTGGGTAGACCCATAAAGGCACTTCGATCTGATCGAGGTGGGGAATACCTTTCTGATGAGTTCTTGGGACACTTGTTAGAGAATGGGATTTTATCCCATTTGACTGCGCCGGGCACTCCGCAGCAGAATGGCGTAGCAGAGAGAAGGAATAGGACTTTGCTGGACATGATTCGGTCCGTGATGAGTTATTCATCATTGCCTTTATCCTTTTGGGGATATGCACTACAAACCGCATGTTATCTTTTGAACAATGTGCCTTCAAAATCGGTCCCTAAAACTCCTCACGAGTTGTGGACAAGACGGAAGACATCCTTAAACCATATTCGCATATGGGGATGTCCAGCTCATGTCCTGTTTAAGGATCCGAATAAGTTGGAAGCACGTTCAGAAGTTTGCGTGTTTGTAGGATATCCAAAAGGGACTAAAGGGGGTTATTTTTATAACCCAAAGGAAAATAAAGTCGTGGTTTCAACTAATGCAACTTTCCTTGAGGAGAGTTACATGAACGACTTTAAACCTCAAAGCAAAGTGGTGCTTGAGGAGTTGAGGGGTAATCTGTTTACTCCGGAGGTTCCGAACGAAACCATTCCGATCGGTGTAGAAAAACCAAACAAACCTGAACAACAACCTCAGGGGCTTCGGCGTAGTGGGAGGATCGGGCGTCAACCTGAGAGGTATATGTTCAATGGGGAGGTCTTTTTGGCTGAACCGGATGAACATGACAGGGATCCTTATACTTACGCAGAAGCTATGGAGGATGTTGATTCAAGACTCTGGACAGAGGCCATGAACATTGAGATGAAGTCTATGGAGACTAATCGGGTCTGGGACCTTGTGGATCTTCCCGAAGGGGTAAAACCCATAGGGAGTAAGTGGATCTACAAGAGGAAAAGAGGAGTGGATGGAAAGGTCGAAACCTTTAAAGGCTAGACTGGTAGCTAAGGGTTATACGCAAAAGGAAGGAATCGATTATGAGGAAACCTTTTCGCCTGTAGCCATGCTTAAGTCCATCCAGATTCTCTTGTCCATAGCTGCCGCTCTCGACTACGAGATTTGGCAGATGGATGTCAAGACGGCTTTTCTGAATGGCTATCTTGATGAGTCCATTTATATGGAACAACCAGACGGGTTCAAGGTCACGGGTCAAGAGGGTAAGGTTTGTAAGTTGCTAAAGTCTATTTATGGACTTAAGCAGGCTTCTCGTTCTTGGAACATAAGATTTGATCAAGTGATCAAGACTTATGGGTTCTCACAAAATGTGGATGAACCATGTGTTTACAAACACATTAAGAATGGGAAGGTGGTTTTTCTACTACTCTATGTACATGACATTCTGCTAATTGGCAATGACGTTGGGGCGTTGTCATCGGTCAAATTATGGTTGACCAAGCAGTTTGACATGAAGGACTTGGGTGAGGCTAATTTTGTTCTCGGTATCCAGATCTTTCGGGATAGGAAGAACAAAATGATAGCTTTGTCACAGGCCGGCTACATAGATAAAATTCTCAGGAGGTTTGCAATGCAGGATTCCAAGAAAGGTGGGCAACCATCTAGGTCTGGAATTACTCTTTCTAAGAAAGACTCTCCAAAGTCTTATGAAGAAAGAGAATACATGAAGAAGGTACCTTATGCTTCGGCAGTGGGTAGTCTCATGTATGCCATGCTTTGCACTCGACCGGATATTAGTTATGCGGTCGGGATTGTGAGTCGATTTCAGGCGGATCCAGGACCGAACCATTGGGTTGCGGTAAAGCATATTTTCAAGTACCTGAGAAGGACTCGAGGGTATATGCTTGTGTATTCGGGTGAGGATTTAACTCCTCTAGGATACACTGATTCAGATTTTCAATCCTGCCTGGATTCTAGGAAATCGACATCGGGGTTTGTGTTTACTCTGGGTGGCGGTGCCATCAGTTGGAGAAGTGCGAAGCAAGATTGCACATCAGATTCAACGATGGAGGCCGAGTATGTGGCGGCTAGTGATGCTTCGAAAGAAGCAGTGTGGCTCCGCAAGTTCCTTGGGGATCTTGAGGTAGTTCCTGGTGTGGATAAAGCGGTATCACTGTACTGTGATAACAGTGCGGCGGTAGCTAATGCTAAGGAACCAAGATTTCACAAGAAGAGTAAGCATATTGATCGGAAGTATCATGTGATAAAGGACTTCGTTGAGAGCGGGCATGTCACGATGTGCAAGATCGCGTCAGAGGACAATTTAGCTGATCCATTTACGAAGACACTTTCTGGGAGAGTCTTCGAAAGGCATGTGGAAGCTATGGGGATGCGAAATTTGCAGTATTTACTCACTTAGTGCAAGTGGGAGATTGTTAGACATGTATGCTCTAAGGAGTAAAAATGTAATACGTTTTTGGAGACATTTTTATCAATAAAGAATTTATTCATTTATATATACCAAATATTGTCCTCTTTACGTTCATATTTGTTGAATGTATGATAAGCAAACAGTAGTCTGAGACTATCAGTCTAAACCTTAAGAGTTGGGCATATGATTGGATGATTATGCGGTAGACACGACTCTTAAGGTGATGGTCTAAAATATATGATCCGCAATCGAGGGAATAAAGTTGGGCGCTTTATTCATGTAAAGATTGTTATGTTGTCTATATCCCTTTTGGGAGATGGTTTGTCTTGGCCATCGGAGTTGGACTCCGTGAATAGAAACATTGGCGCGTTGTCATAGGTGACGATGTGTTGGATCGGGACATAAAGTGAATTGATTTGGATTAATAATTCTGTCTTGGCAAATCGATTCACTTTAGACAATCATTTGTATTGTATCTTAATCCTGAGATGAATAATGGGCCCGTTGTCTCGATTTGTGTCTTTTGATGTACCAATGGGTGACTCCCACATCTCTATAGTGGCATGCATGCCGGTACGTTGGAGGCATGACTCTTGGTAGCGTAGACTTGTTATTCATAGATATGGAATCCATAGCTCCTCTTTAGGAGTAATGATATCCTCTTATATGCGTTGTCCTGTAATTGGAAAACTGGAGCGCTCAACCATTTGGATACATAGGTGTAACCGAATGGTATACTATCTTTGGATGGTAAGTTTTCTAATGGTGAGACAATGGAACGTAAGATAAAAAATAATCGGGAAGGTAAGACAGAACTTGTCCTTAAGCCGATTATGGATGATCATATGGGGATGCGATACAATATGATATGTCATGGAGACTTAGCTACACGAGCTTCGTAATTCTATAAAGTTCGAGAGTGCAGCTCCAAGCTTTTAGTGGAGTAGCGTTGGAGTTGATAATTGTGAAATGTATATCTGGGATATTGGGTTTCATATTTATCATGAGCTTGAACTTTATAGGTCCATTTTGGTCCCCTTTCCTAGCTCACAAAATCCTGTAACGACACGGCGTACTTTTCCAATAATTGGTGACTTATGTCGGATTTATCAGATTGGTTTAAAATTTATAAGAATCAAATAATTCATGTCTGTTTATCGGTTGAATTAATTATGTAAGAAATTAGTTCAAGATGAACTTGTTGAATTATGGCGTTCGGATAATTCTTGTCTGTTTATCGGTTGTTTTAATTTTGGACAATTAGAACAAGATAAACTTGTAGAATTATTGTGAATTGATTTATTTTCTTAGAGATTATCTTGATAAAGTTTGTTTTGATCAGATATCTTTTCTATTGGGCTATTTGAATCAAAACTGAGACTTTATCCTTTAGAATCTCGGGTGGAAAATAAAAGATTCGCGAAGATTTTTTCTCCGCAGTTCGGCATGCCGGATGACGTGTTCGGCCTGCCTATCTCACAGTTCGGCATGCCGACCGCGACAGTTAAGATTACGCATTTTTCACGCGTATCTTATCAGATATTGATCCGAACTTGATTCTGTTTCGATTTTTGAGACCTAATCTGATATGGACTGACCCCAAGGACCAATAGGTATAAAAAGGGAGTGAGTCTAATGATTTACTCAGATCAATTTGAGAGATTAAGAGTGATACTCTTCTAGTGAGCATCTGAAAACTCCCTGAGAGCTTTTGTTCACAAATCACGAACACTAGCTTTGGGTTCTCTCTATTGGTTGGAAGGAGAGTCACCGGTGGAAGAGCTGTACGTGTGAGCCCACACTCACTCCGGTTGTGGATAGAGAATAGCAAAGAAGACCAGTTGGTTGAGGCTCTTCTGGAACGTTACTTCTCTACACAGGTCGCGGAGGTTCTTCGGCATACTGAGGTTAGTAAGATCTGTTTAATTTATACATATAACATGTCAAACTTGTGTTTTGGAAAATACTCTGATGAAAAATTTAAAAAATTCCGCTGCGCACTTTGTTTCCAACATACTGTACTATAAGCAACCGCGTTTAAAGAAACATTTTGGGCGATACAATCACCAACAGCCAGGAAATATAGTATTAACCAAGTAATACTATATAATGGTGTAAATATAAAAATTCACCGGTGATCTCCCCAAACCGCTGGTGGCCAAGAAATACAATATTAAACTAATAATACTATATTATAGTGGAAATATAAAAATTCACCAACGAATTCACCAGACCTTCAGGAAATACATATTAACCCAGTAATATTGTATGACCATGGAAATACAAAAATTCATTGTGGACCTTGTCAAAACACCTACAACCAAGAAATACAGTATTAACTCTGTAATAGTAAACCTTGTAAATGCAAAAAATCCACTAGCGACCTCGCTGGATCGCCCGGAAATATAGTATTAACTAGACAATATTATATTACCATGTAAATCTAAAAATTCACCAACAATCTTGTCGGACCACCTTGAAATACAGTATTAACTTAGTAATACTGTATTACCATATAAATACAAAAATTCACCACGCCAGACTGCCGGTGCCTAAGAAATACAATATTAACCTGGTAATACTATATTACCGTATAAATACAAAAATTCACCAGTGACCTCATGGGACTACCGACAACCAAGAAATATAGTATTAACGTGATAACACTAAACCGTTTAAACATAAAAATTCACTAACAACCTTGCCGAATCGCTAGAAAATATAGTATTAACCCCATAATACTGTGTTACCATATAAATTCAAAAATTCACTACTGACTTTATCGGTCCGTTGAAAAATACAGTATTAACCTGAAAATACTATATTAGTGTGTAAATACAAAAATTCACCGGCGATCTCGCCATACCACTAGCACCGAGAAATACTATATTAACCTTAATAATTCACTAACGACCTTGCACGACTACCGATGGCCAGAAAATACAATATTAACTCAAAAATATTACATTACCGTGTAAATATAACGAGTTATTGGTGACTTTATCATACCATTAACGGCTAAAAAATACAATATTAATCTAGTAATACAGTATTTTCTTACAAAAACTCACATCAAATACTATTATTATTTTTTTACTCATCTCTCTACTTTTTTATCTGAAAAAGTCTTGGATTTTTTGGTCTCTAAATCTAGGACTTGCAGCTAAAATTATATTTTTTTTCATATTGTTTTCCTCTCTACTGCTCCATCGTCGGACTACCATCGCTGATTGAAGAAGCCAGGCGTCACCAAGCATTCTTCATCATGCCTAAGAGCGATATGATAGGAGACCAAGGGAGCACAACCAACACCAGAATTAGGCGCAGACCACAGAGATCTGCAAGAAGTTAGGGATTCAGCTGGGCAGATAGAATCACACGGTGATGATTCTTGGCTAGCGCAAATGATTCTGGAAATCTGACATCGACGATTGTCCTCAAACGAGAAGCGAACATCGGATGTCATGATTGAAGATCATTGTCGGATCCGTTATTAACGCCTAATCTTTGCCTCTAATCGCAAATCTAATGAAGCAAGGACAAAATCAGATGAGCAGCAAAAATTTGATGACGGTGGCAATCGAGCTCAGTGAACATCGTTGTCCGGCTCTCTAGATCTAACTCTTTACACACTTCATACATTAATTTTTTAAAACATAATACTAATAATTTCTAAAAACTTTTCTTTTAAACATAAAGATAATTATTTAAAAACCATTACTTTTAAAACATTTCTTAATTTAAATAAAACTAATTTAAAAACAATTCTAAATTAAATGTTGAAATAAAATCCTTTTTTAAATGCTCTTTAAAGCTCTCTTAAAAATCATCTATATATTTTACTTATAATTTATTATCTTAAAAGTAACATATTGATTTTTTAAAACCTATTCCATTTTAAACTTAACATATTAGCAATTTCTGGTAATCTATTCTTTTAAGTCTAACGTATAGTTTCTTAAAGCATAACTATTTAAACTTTCATAATAACATATTCATTAAAATTCTTTCTTAATTTAATGTAAATTCCTGTAATTATTTTTAATCTTAAATAATCATAAAATTTTCTTACTTGAAAATTTTCGTGTATCTGTTGCATTTTCTATTGCAACATTTTTTTTAACTTTAGAATTCTATAGAGCAAGATTTTATAATTACAACCTAAGTTTTTTTTAAGACTATATTTTGTAATTTCATTTACTATTTATACGTACATAACTTTTGTAAACTAAATACATACATAATTTCGTAAAATTAAAAACATGGATAAATTCACAAACTAAAATGTGGAAATGTTACATTTGCATGAGCGGTATCCATTCCCAGCTCCATCATTCATTCACTGCTCACCATTGCCCATCAAGTGTCACTAATAGGTTTTCTTACCTACAGCATAAACATACTTAAATAAGCTTTTGCTCAGCAAGTAGGAAATTAGTCTTGCAAAACATAATTAAAAGTCATTTAATTAAAAAAATATGCATGAACATTTTATGCTTGCTTGATAACTTGTTTTATGCTTAAGTTTTTAAACTATAACTTATCTTATTAATTAGGCCTAGGTGATTATACCAATTGTGTGCGATCTTCGGGAAGTCAGGGTTCGCGAGGTCCCTAACGAAGCCAAAATCATAAACTATATTGAAGCCTCCCTTTAGGTCAGGAGGTTGGTATGACACCCTCAACTTGTCTTATTAATTTCACTTGTTTTATTGTGCATATGTAGTATGACATGTTATTGCATAGCATTACAATTACGTAAATCATAAACCATAAATTATAATCATGTTTATTTTGAAAGCGACAAAACAATATAATTTAAATATTACATATATCACATATTAATCATGACATAATCACATCATACATGACATGGCATGGCATAAATGTAATAAATCATAATATCATAATATGACAACACATCATAACATAACACAATGTAATAAATCATTAATCATGCATTTCCTAAATTTTATGAAAACATATAAAACAATTTATTTAAAAACTATTCATATTGTAGGCGAGATTCTTACTTACCTAGACTCCGAGCTAAGGGGTCTAGTTGTATCTTGCTGTATCCATAGTCTATGAAGCATCCACGACAGTGGTCCTTAAGTGACCATGGATGGTTAGAAATTCTTCATGGAGATTTACAATTTCTGGAAACATCATTCTGGACTCCGTCACTACAGTCTCATTTGCCTCGATTCACGTGCAATTGGTACCAAATGATTTTCAACACAGTGGAATTAGCCTAAATGGAGGCCACCATCACGTTTGAAGTATCAAAACGAGTTGGGAGGCAGTCGGATAGTCGATCAGAGGTCGAGATCACCAAAACCTGAGGCCACCGTTGACCGTCATTGATTGAACTCCGTTGGTGGTTGGGCTCAGACCTACCCCCACTAAATCAACCCTTCTGAGTTGATTCATGCAATTAATTTCTCCAATTTGACCTTTAACTTCTTGGATTGATGACCCGATGGTGGCGTGTGGTGGCATTCTTGGATTCCAGCCAACAATGATGCTATTGTGAAATTTAGAGGGGAAAAACAATCCTTAGGATCCTCTAACATTTTGGCATAAGTGGGGTGTCCCACCGTTAGCTAGAATAGCAAAACCACCTTCCTCGCGGTGGCACTAGACAACGGTCTTCAATCTCCGGTGATCGATGGTCGTTTCATGTAATTGAGGACTAGGAAAGCATCTATGTGATGCTCTAAAGCTAATGGTACGGTTAATTTGACTCACTGTCATCGGGAATGCTGCGATAGAGCTTCCTCATGGTGGCAGCAATGGGCGGTGTCGAACTTTGCCATGCGGCGGTCCTTGGTTGAAATTAGTTGAGGCATTTTGATCCTCGCCTCTCTCTAAATGTTATGGTACTAGCGGTGTGCCATTCCATCACCAGAGAAGGTGGTTCCGATGTTAGCTCCATGGTAGAAACGAGAGGACTCCGTCAAGGCTTTTCCACCGAGAATCAAACCATATGATCGATTCCATTCTCTTTCTCTCTTCGATCTGAGTCCGTTGACACCAAGATTGTGTCGAATGGTGGTCGAACGATGATGAAATCACATCGAAAAAATAATGCTCTGGGATTGAGAAAACAGGTTTCAAATTTTAATTTTGAGCTTGGGGAAGTCGAGACGTGAAGTCTCGGGTCCCCAGATTTTGCTAGTTCGGCAGGCCGAACTTGATCTTTGGCATGCAAATTCATTTGATCGGCAGGCCAGACCTGGTTTAGTTCTGCAGGTCGGTCTCGATGTTCAAAAGGCCGAGCTGTGCAGTTCGGCAAGCCGGACCAGGATGTTCGATAGGCCGACTTTAGACTTGGAAAATTGTGTTTTTACTTTGGTTTTCAATGTTTAATGATTCTAAAATGTTTCAAAAAGGATTATAATTTTGGGTTATCATTATTTTGAATCAAAAAGACACACTGATAATTAAATTAACGTAATGATATTTTTTAAATATGATTTTTAATTTTAAATGCAGTTTTCAAACTCTTGAATGTATATGAAGCATATGTTGGATTTTATTTAGAGCTCACGGTATTGGATTTAAATGAGGTAGGATATACATATATTTTTATCCCTTTCTTTGGCAGCCCTTTTAAACTGTTTTGGCCAAATGCTTGACCTTTTGAATGATTGATGAAAATGATTTCAGTCTTTGATTTTGAAGAATTGTATTTTGATATTACTTTCGGATTTCCAAAACCCGTACGATGATGTTTTATCAAGTTGCTTTCAAGTAAGTGTTTTTATTGATTTGTTAAGACTTTGAGATTTATTTCAATTAGAATGATTTATGAATAATTCTCTATTTTTTATTATCATTTTTAAATAACTTGTTTTTAACAAATTATCCTATTGAGCCTTCCACTCACATTTTCCTATTTTTAAAATCCCCCTTCCAGGTTTGGAGAGGAATGATGGACCCAAGATCCAAACCTGGCTCTTTGGATTGAAATGGTATGTACTTTAGAACTATGGTATGATGCATGTATTGTATGACTTCTCCCGGTGTTGATTTCATTTTCATCTCTGTTAATTGTATATTTTTAATTATCTTAGAGATGATCATTTTCAGTATTTTTGTATTATTATCCTTGATATTGTATTTTATTTACCAGCCCACCTTTGTGGTAAGCATCCATGAGATGGTGAATGATCATAAGATCTCAGCCCCACCTTCGTGGTATTCACGTGATGGTGACCGCCAATGATATTATTTGTTTTCGATGATATTTATTTGATTTTTAGTTCTTAAAATACCAAATGATATTTTTATATACCACATTTTCACCATAATTTTGAAAATGCCCTTGACCTTTTATTTTTCCCTCTCTTTTTCTCTCATTTTTCTCTCTCTTTCCTTTCCTTTTCTTTCCCGCTTCTCTCGGCTCCCTCTCATCTCTTTCTATACAAATCTCTCTCTTCCTCCTCTTTGCAAAAATTTTCAAATCCGAAGCTTTATTCTCATTGATTTGAAGCCAAGAAACACGATTGGAGCCAAAAATCCTCTTCCAAAACGTTCAAATTTGAGGTTAGCCTTTTTCTCTCCAAAATTTTTGAATTTCATTTTGAATCTCTTTGTATATTGTAATCCGAGGTTTGATGAGCTTGAATGACATTTAATCTAAGTTTATGGGACTTGTTTTACAATGACTCTAAGCTTCATTTGAACAAAAATTAGTTTAATCAAATTTGATATTTTTCTTTGATTTTCAAATCAAAGGTGAAATTGAGTTTAAATTTAAGAAAAATGGTTTAAATTTTTTTTACTATGATTTTCTATGCTTTCTATATGATTTTTATACTATGGGATTGAGAAAACAGGTTTCAAAATTTAAATTTTGAGCTTGGGGAGGTCGAGTCGCAAAGTCTCGGGTCCCCAGATTTTGCCAGTTTGGCAGGCCAAACTTGATCTTCGGCATACGGATTCATTTGATCGATAGGCCAGACCTGGTTAAGTTCGGCAGGCCGGTCTGGATGTTCAGAAGGCCGAATTGTGCAGTTCGGCAGGCTAGACCAGGATGTTCGACAGGCCGACTGTAGACTTGAAAAATTGTGTTTTTACTTCAGTTTTTAATGTTTAATGATTCTGAAATGTTTCAAAAAGGATTATGATTTTGGGTTATGATTATTTTGAATCAAAAAGGCACATTGATAGTTAAATTAACGTAATGATATTTGTTAAATATGATTTTTAATTTTAAATGTAGTTTTTAAGCTTTTGAACGTATATGGAGCATACGTTGGGTTTTATTTGGAGCTTACGGTATTGGAATTAAATGAGGTAGGATACACATATTTTTATCCCTTTCTTTGGCAGCCCTTTTAAACTGTTTTGGCCAAATGCTTAACCCTTTGAATGATTGATGAAAATGACTTCTGTCTTTGATTTTGAAGAATTGTATTTTGATATTACTTTTGGATTTTCAAAACCCGTATGGTGATGTTTTATCAAGTTGCTTTCAAGTAAGCGTTTTTATTGATTTGTTAAGACTTTGAGACTTATTTCAATTAGAACGATTTATGAACAATTCTCTATTTTTTATTATCATTTTTAAATAACTTGTTATTAAGTAATTATCCTACTAAGCCTTCCACTCACGTTTTCCTATTTTTAAAATCCCCCTTTCAAGTTTGGAGAGGAAGGATGGACCCAGGATTCAAACCTGGCTCTTTGGATTGAAATGGTATTTTCTTTAGAACTGTGGTATGATGCGTGTATTGTACGACTTGTCCCGGTGTTGATGTCATTTTCATCTCTGTTAATTGTATATTTTTAATTTATCTTAGAGACGATGATTTTTAGTATTTTTGTATTATTATCCTTGATATTGTATTTTATTTACTAGCCCACATTCGTGGTAAGTATCCACATGATGGTGAATGATGATAAGATCCCGGCCCCACCTTAGTGGTATTCAAGTGATGGTGACCGCCGATGATATTATTTGTTTTCGATGATATTTATTTACTCCCTACATATATTTATTTACTCTTTCCTTATTTACCTCGTTTATTTCATCTTATTTACTTAAAACTCCCAGACCCCCTTTCTGGGGTGTCATAGGTCGTAGCTGTCTTGATCCGTATGCCACCACGCATCCCATGTTGCATCAATATGCATCCAAGTCCACTTCTTGAGGCATTTGTGCAAATTTCATACGGCTCATCACTGTTGGAAAAAAATTCTTACTGGGGCTGAAGTCAATCGATTCTTCAATTCTTGAAAAGCAAACTCACATTCTTCATCCCACTCAAACTTGACATTCTTCCTAATCAATCTTGTTAGCGGCGCTGCTATCTTCGAGAAATTCTTTACAAATTTTTTGTAATACCTTATAAGACCCAAGAAACTACGAATCTTGGCCACATTTCTTGGTCGTTCCCATTCCACTATGGCTTCTATCTTGGACGGATCCACTGAAATACCTTCCTTGAAGATGACATGACCCATAAACTTAACTTTTGTTAACCAAAATTTGCACTTTTCTTTCTTGGCGTACAACTAGTAGAACAGTAGAGTATGAAGCATGATCCTAAGACACTGCTCATGCTCGTCCCAAGTCTTAGAATATACTAGGATATCGTCAATAAGCACAATCACAAACTGGTCCAGATAAGGCCTGAATATCATGTTCATCAAATCCATGAAAGCTGCCAAAGCATTTGTCAACCCAAACGGCATTACTAGAAAATCAAAGTGTCCATACCGGGTCTTGAAAGCTGTTTTAGGAATGTCTTCTTCTTAAATCCTGAGCTGGTGGTATCCCAAGTGCAAATCTATCTTTGAGAAATATTGTGAACCTCCCAACTGATCAAACAGTTCATCAATCTTGGGTAGAGGATACTTGTTCTTTATCGTGACCCGATTTAGCTGCCGATAATCTATACATAACCTGAGAGTCCCATCATGTTTCTTAATGAACAAAACCGGTGCTCCCCACAGTGACGTACTATTCTAGATATACCCCTTATCAGCAAGCTCCTGAAGTTGCTTTCTCAATTCTTTCATTTCTGCCAGTGCCATCCGATAAGGTGCTACTGAAATCAATGCTGTTCTTGGAAGCAACTCGATACCAAATTCAATCTCTTGATGCGGCAGTAATCTTGGAAACTCATCGGGGAAGACATCTCCAAATTCATCCACCACTGGTATCGCTACATTTCTTCTCAAGGCATTGGACTTTCCTTCTAGACTTGCAAGAAAGGCAAACCAAACCAGATTCTTCTACCCTCTGAGACATGACTTCACCAGATGCTCACTCATTACACGATCACCACCACCCTGGTAAGTGATCATCGTCCCCCTATGAGACACTAGGGTTACTTTTCTAAGCTGGCAATCTACCACTACATTATACCTAGACAACCAATCCATTCCTCGTATTACATCATATGAACTCATGGGGATTACAAGCTAATTTTTATTTTACAATCTTTACATACATAATTCACACACACCCGCCCTAAGGGTGAAGCTATAACTAGGGGTTCATCAAACTCTTCTATCTCTAATCCCAAGGCATGTACAAAGGAACTTGAAATGAGAGAATGAGTGGCACATGTATCAAATAAAGCATGGGCTAAGGATAGAGAAACTAAAATCGTACCATCGACAACCGCATTGCTGGTCTGGGCATATGAACTTCCTATCGTCATGGTATGAACCTGCACTGGAGTTTCCCTTTACCTCTACCAGTATTACTAGGTCATGGTTTAGTCGGTCGATACTGCTGTGATGGTGATGACTGCACACTGGCTGTACTTGGCTCTCGATATTGTTAGACATGTATGCTCTAAGGAGTAAAAATGTAATACATTTTTGGAGACATTTTTATCAATAAAGAATTTATTCATTTATATATACCAAATATTGTCCTCTTTACGTTCATATTTGTTGAATGTATGATAAGCAAACAGTAGTCTGAGACTGTCAGTCTAAACCATAAGAGTTGGGCATATGATGGGATGATTATGCGGTAGACACGACTCTTAAGGTGATGGTCTAAAATATATGATCCGCAATCGAGGGAATAAAGTTGGGCGCTTTATTCATGTAAAGATTGTTATGTTGTCTATATCCCTTTTGGGAGATGGTTTGTCTTGGCCATCGGAGTTGGACTCCGTGAATAGAAACATTGGCGCGTTGTCATAGGTGACGATGTGTTGGATCGGGACATAAAGTGAATTGATTTGGATTAATAATTCTGTCTTGGCAAATCGATTCACTTTAGACAATCATTTGTATTGTATCTTAATCCTGAGATGAATGATGGGCCCGTTGTCTCGACTTGTGTCTTTTGATGTACCAATGGGTGACTCCCACATCTCTATAGTGGCATGCATACCGGTACGTTGGAGGCATGACTCTTGGTAGCGTAGACTTGTTATTCATAGATATGGAATCCATAGCTCCTCTTTAGGAGTAATGATATCCTCTTATATGCGTTGTCCTGTAATTGGAAAACTGGAGCACTCAACCATTTGGATACATAGGTGTAACCGAATGGTATACTATCTTTGGATGGTAAGTTTTCTAATGGTGAGACAATGGAACGTAAGATAAAAATAATCGGGAAGGTAAGACAGAACTTGTCCTTAAGCCGATTATGGATGATCATATGGGGATGCGATACACTATGATATGTCATGGAGACTTAGCTACACGAGCTTCGTAATTCTATAAAGTTCGAGAGTGCAGCACCAAGCTTTTAGTGGAGTAGCGTTGGAGTTGATAATTGTGAAATGTATATCTGGGATATTGGGTTTCATAATTATCATGAGCTTGAACTTTATAGGTCCATTTTGGTCCCCTTTGCTAGCTCACAAAATCCTGTAACGACACGGCGTGCTTTTCCAATAATTGGTGACTTATGTCGGATTTATCAGATTGGTTTAAAATTTATAAGAATCAAATAATTCATGTCTGTTTATAGGTTGAATTAATTATGTAAGAAATTAGTTCAAGATAACTTGTTGAATTATGGCGTTCGGATAATTCTTGTCTGTTTATCGGTTGTTTTAATTTTGGACAATTAGAACAAGATAAACTTGTAGAATTATTATGAATTGATTTATTTTCTTAGAGATTATCTTGATAAAGTTTGTTTTGATCAGATATCTTTTCTATTGGGCTATTTGAATCAAAACTGAGACTTTATCCTTTAGAATCTCGGGTGGAAAATAAAAGATTCGCGAAGATTTTTTCTCCGCAGTTCGGCATGCCGGATGACGTGTTCGGCCTGCCTATCTCACAGTTCGGCATGCCGACCGCGACAGTTAAGATTACGCGTTTTTCACGCGTATCTTATCAGATATTGATCCGAACTTGATTCTGTTTCGATTTTTGAGACCTAATCTGATATGGACTGACCCCAAGGACCAATAGGTATAAAAAGGGAGTGAGTCTAATGATTTACTCAGATCAATTTGAGAGATTAAGAGTGATACTCTTCTAGTGAGCATCTGAAAACTCCCTGAGAGCTTTTGTTCACAAATCACGAACACTAGCTTTGGGTTCTCTCTATTGGTTGGAAGGAGAGTCACCGGTGGAAGAGCTGTACGTGTGAGCCCACACTCACTCCGGTTGTGGATAGAGAATAGCAAAGAAGACCAGTTGGTTGAGGCTCTTCTGGAACGTTACTTCTCTACACAGGTCGCGGAGGTTCTTCGGCATACTGAGGTTAGTAAGATCTGTTTAATTTATACATATAACATGTCAAACTTGTGTTTTGGAAAATACTCTGATGAAAAATTTTAAAAATTCCGCTACGCACTTTGTTTCCAACAATTGGTATCAGAGCCGAGGTTTTTACATAAATTTGCAAGTTTGTGATCATGTTATATGCATAAATTTTGTGATCTTAATCTCTCCAATGCTTGAATTAAATTTTATAGAGAGATGGCACTCTAGGTTTCTATATAATATATATGTTGTCATGGATTATATGGTGAATGTTTATTAATTAATTATGGTTGATTAAATTGTTGTTTAATTATTTATTAATTAATTAATACCGGTTATGGTTCCTTAGAGGTTAGAATGTGTATCTAGGTTTTTCATGTAATTAGATGGTGGACTATCATCTCCGTCTTGGATTTATTATTTAATTTTTAATTTGTAAGAATTTTGTAATTAAATAATTATTCGGAGAAGACGGAACGAGAAGTCGGAACTTAAAGATTGATGATGGCGCCTCCAGGTATTTCCTGAGTCTCTAATTTTATGTTTTTGAATTGTTGAAAATAAAATTGATGAATTGCATTAAAATTGTATTTTCTGGATTGAGGGTTTTCTGCTCGGTCGGCATGCCGGACCTCACAGTTCGGCAGGCCGAAGGTCACAAATCGGCAGGCCGGACGTACGGTCCGGCAGGCCGACAGTGGGGCAGAAATTTTGGTGCTCTGCCGGCAAGCCGAACCTTCATGTTCGGCAGGCCGAACCTCCATGATCGGTAGGCCGATCACCTAGATCGGCCTGCCGACCGAGAGCAGCCAAGTGTCCAGAAAAGGTGCAATTTTTGGTACAGTTTTAATTTTATTTTTGGGACGATTCTGAGAAACATTAAATTTGGAGATGACCGGAAATATGAAGTGTTTAATTCATACGGGATTGAGGACTTGAAGATGGATATTACATGAAGAAGGATACAGCTTGAGGATTCAAGGATGAAGAATCGATAAATGTCTCGATTATTCTCTTGTAATCTTAGTTTTTTCTATTCTCTAGGGTGGAACCATAATATTACGGTTATTATTATTATTATGCTTGTAGCTTTGCTTGATTGCTTTGCTTGTCTGCATTATAATATGATTTACCATGTATATTGATAACATGTCATATAGAATAGGGAGTGCCGCTCATATTAAAATTGTTCATGCATAATTTTAAAATAAAACCTTGACTTCAAAAGATTGAGTGGGAGAAGGTTTTCGAAGAGAGAACCTAAGGCCTCCATCGTTGGTCCATAGGAAGAACTTGATGGTCCCAACCCCTAGGAAGGGATTTCTATCATGTACCAGATTGGATCTCTGAAAGGATAAGGTATTTTAGTATGATTTATGGTTGCACACCCCTAGGTGGTGATTATAAATCATGGATAAAATATTAAAACGGTGGTTATACACTCACGTTAATTTTATTATTAACCTCCCCTAGGAGCTCTGTTAATAAAATTAATGGCCAAAGAAACGATTATTAGTATATGCTGGATCATACGGGTCCTGGATGGCATATATTAATCAGGAGGGGATCCGTGTTCCTGATTGAATTTGGCATGACTCCCCTAGGAGCTTGTTGAATTCTGAGTTGGGAATTATCGTTGTAAGGTTGTGATATTTTCAAGGTTTTGACACATAAACACATTTATATGATTTTACATGATTGTGTTATCTTACTAAATTATTATATATGTTTGCTTATGTTTGGTATATGATTCTTTATTGTAGATTGAAAATGTCTAAAAATGCTTTATCATCGATACTTGACAAAAACCAATTAACCGGTGAGAACTATAATGATTGGAAACGGAACCTGGACATCGTCCTTTCCTTTGAGAAACTGAAATATATTCTGACAACTCCTTGTCCTCCCGAGCCTACGGGAGACTCAAGTAATGAGCAATTCCAAGCGTACGAACGCTGGAAAGATGCTAATGATCAGGCCCGCTGCTATGTTATGGCAAGCATGAATAACGTGCTGCAGGCTCACCATCAGGATTTTGAGACTACGAAGCAGATCTTGGATAATCTTGAGGACATGTTTGGAGGCCAGGCCATAACAAAGCGGCAAGGGGCGCTTCGGAAACTCTTAAACTGTAGACAGAGACCGGGGACATCTGTAAAGGAGCACATGATGTTGGTCATGGGTTACCTCGCTGAGGCTCAAACCAATGGAGCCGACATCGATGCTGAAACTCAGATGACTATGGTCTTTGAGACTCTGTCTAAGGAATTTATTCCGTTTAGAGCTACTTTTAATCTAAGCAATAGACGGGATATGACCTTGACAAAACTGATGAAACAGTTACAAGAGTTTGAACTGCTGATCAAGGAGTCTCCTGCTGGTGGAGAGGCCAATATGGTAGCTGCTTCTGGTTCCAATCCTAACTCTGGGAATGGAAAGAAGCAACGGGCCAAAAGTGGGAAGTCTTCTATTCCTATTGCTACCAAGAGCAAGAAGAAGAAAAAGAAGAACCCAAAGAAGCTTAAGTGCTTCTTTTGTGGTAAGGTCGGGCATATAAAGAAGCATTGCAAGGACTTCCTTTCCAAGGGAGGTAGGTGTGATCTTCTATATTTAGAAACTTGTTTGGTTGAGGAATCCAGTGACATTTGGGTCATAGATTCTGGTGCAACTAATCATGTTTGTGTTTCTCTGCAGGGATTCAAAGAAACGAGAAGTCTACTTCGTGAAGACTTAACGCTTCGGATGGGCGATGGATCCTTGGTCTCAGCGGAAGCAGTGGGAGATGTCCATCTTTATTTTGATAATTATAGGAGTTTAATTTTGCGAGATTGTTTTTATGTTCCTAAATTTAAAAGGAATTTAATTTCTGTATCTTCTTTATTTAAAGACTCCTACGTGGTATCTTTTAATGAAAAAGTGGTGATTCGTAAAAACAAATCTTTTATCTGTTCTGGATGGATGCAAAATAATCTATATTTTATCAAACCTAAGATGGACCTATTGCTTAATGCTGAGATAAATGATAATGACTCAAAAAGACTTAAAACTTCTCACTCTAATAAGACTTATCTTTGGCATTTACGCCTTGGCCATATTAACCTAAATAGGATTCAAAGGTTGGTAAGGGAGGGACCTTTAAGTCACTTAAAGGTGGAATCTATACCTCAATGTGAGTCTTGTTTGGAGGGTAAAATGACCAAAAGACCATACGGGTCTAAGGGCAATAGGGCCGAAGGGGTTCTAGAACTTGTGCATAGTGATGTTTGCAGACCGATGAACATCCGGGCACGAGGAGGGTATGAGTACTTCGTTACTTTTATTGACGATTACTCAAGATATGGGTATGTGTACCTAATGCACCACAAAAGCGAAACTTATGATAAGTTCAGGGAGTTTCGGGCTGAAGTGGAAAAGCAATTGGGTAGACCCATAAAGGCACTTCGATCTGATCGAGGTGGGGAATACCTTTCTGATGAGTTCTTGGGACACTTGTTAGAGAATAGGATTTTATCCCATTTGACTGCGCCGGGCACTCCGCAGCAGAATGGCGTAGCAGAGAGAAGGAATAGGACTTTGTTGGACATGATTCGGTCCATGATGAGTTATTCATCATTGCCTTTATCCTTTTAGGGATATGCACTACAAACCGCATGTTATCTTTTGAACAATGTGCCTTCAAAATCGGTCCCTAAAACTCCTCACGAGTTGTGGACAAGACGGAAGACATCCTTAAACCATATTCGCATATGGGGATGTCCAGCTCATGTCCTGTTTAAGGATCCGAATAAGTTGGAAGCACGTTCAGAAGTTTGCATGTTTGTAGGATATCCAAAGGGGACTAAAGGGGGATATTTTTATAACCCAAAGGAAAATAAAGTCGTGGTTTCAACTAATGCAACTTTCCTTGAGGAGAGTTACATGAACGACTTTAAACCTCAAAGCAAAGTGGTGCTTGAGGAGTTGAGGGGTAATCCGTTTACTCCGGAGGTTCCGAACGAAACCATTCCGATCGGTGTAGAAAAACCAAACAAACCTGAACAACAACCTCAGGGGCTTCGGCGTAGTGGGAGGATCGGGCGTCAACCTGAGAGGTATATGTTCAATGGGGAGGTCTTTTTGGCTGAACCGGATGAACATGACAGGGATCCTTACACTTACGCAGAAGCTATGGAGGATGTTGATTCAAGACTCTGGACAGAGGCCATGAACATTGAGATGAAGTCTATGGAGACTAATCGGGTCTGGGACCTTGTGGATCTTCCCGAAGGGGTAAAACCCATAGGGAGTAAGTGGCTCTACAAGAGGAAAAGAGGAGTGGATGGAAAGGTCGAAACCTTTAAGGCTAGACTGGTAGCTAAGGGTTATACGCAAAAGGAAGGAATCGATTATGAGGAAACCTTTTCGCCTGTAGCCATGCTTAAGTCCATCCGGATTCTCTTGTCCATAGCTGCCGCTCTCGACTACGAGATTTGGCAGATGGATGTCAAGACGGCTTTTCTAAATGGCTATCTTGATGAGTCCATTTATATGGAACAACCAGACGGGTTCAAGGTCACGGGTCAAGAGGGTAAGGTTTGTAAGTTGCTAAAGTCTATTTATGGACTTAAGTAGGCTTCTCGTTCTTGGAACATAAGATTTGATCAAGTGATCAAGACTTATGGGTTCTCACAAAATGTGGATGAACCATGTGTTTACAAACACATTAAGAATGGGAAGGTGGTTTTTCTACTACTCTATGTACATGACATTCTGCTAATTGGCAATGACGTTGGGGCGTTGTCATCGGTCAAATTATGGTTGACCAAGCAGTTTGACATGAAGGACTTGGGTGAGGCTAATTTTGTTCTCGGTATCCAGATCTTTCGGGATAGGAAGAACAAAATGATAGCTTTGTCACAGGCCGGCTACATAGATAAAATTCTCAGGAGGTTTGCAATGCAGGATTCCAAGAAAGGTGGGCAACCATCTAGGTCTGGAATTACTCTTTCTAAGAAAGACTCTCCAAAGTCTTATGAAGAAAGAGAATACATGAAGAAGGTACCTTATGCTTCGGCAGTGGGTAGTCTCATGTATGCCATGCTTTGCACTCGACCGGATATTAGTTATGCGGTCGGGATTGTGAGTCGATTTCAGGCGGATCCAGGACCGAACCATTGGGTTGCGGTAAAGCATATTTTCAAGTACCTGAGAAGGACTCGAGGGTATATGCTTGTGTATTCGGGTGAGGATTTAACTCCTCTAGGATACACTGATTCAGATTTTCAATCCTGCCTGGATTCTAGGAAATCGACATCGGGGTTTGTGTTTACTCTGGGTGGCGGTGCCATCAGTTGGAGAAGTGCGAAGCAAGATTGCACTTCGGATTCAACGATGGAGGCCGAGTATGTGGTGGCTAGTGATGCTTCGAAAGAAGCAGTGTGGCTCCGCAAGTTCCTTGGGGATCTTGAGGTAGTTCCTGGTATGGATAAAGCGGTATCACTGTACTGTGATAACAGTGCGGCGGTAGCTAATGCTAAGGAACCAAGATTTCACAAGAAGAGTAAGCATATTGATCGGAAGTATCATGTGATAAAGGACTTCGTTGAGAGCGGGCATGTCACGGTGTGCAAGATCGCGTCAGAGGACAATTTAGCTGATCCATTTACGAAGACACTTTCTGGGAGAGTCTTCGAGAGGCATGTGGAAGCTATGGGGATGCGAAATTTGCAGTATTTACTCACTTAGTGCAAGTGGGAGATTGTTAGACATGTATGCTCTAAGGAGTAAAAATGTAATACGTTTTTGGAGACATTTTTATCAATAAAGAATTTATTCATTTATATATACCAAATATTGTCCTCTTTACGTTCATATTTGTTGAATGTATGATAAGCAAACAGTAGTCTGAGACTGTCAGTCTAAACCATAAGAGTTGGGCATATGATGGGATGATTATGCGGTAGACACGACTCTTAAGGTGATGGTCTAAAATATATGATCCGCAATCGAGGGAATAAAGTTGGGCGCTTTATTCATGTAAAGATTGTTATGTTGTCTATATCCCTTTTGGGAGATGGTTTGTCTTGGCCATCGGAGTTGGACTCCGTGAATAGAAACATTGGCGCGTTGTCATAGGTGACGATGTGTTGGATCGGGACATAAAGTGAATTGATTTGGATTAATAATTCTGTCTTGGCAAATCGATTCACTTTAGACAATCATTTGTATTGTATCTTAATCCTGAGATGAATGATGGGCCCGTTGTCTCGACTTGTGTCTTTTGATGTACCAATGGGTGACTCCCACATCTCTATAGTGGCATGCATACCGGTACGTTGGAGGCATGACTCTTGGTAGCGTAGACTTGTTATTCATAGATATGGAATCCATAGCTCCTCTTTAGGAGTAATGATATCCTCTTATATGCGTTGTCCTGTAATTGGAAAACTGGAGCACTCAACCATTTGGATACATAGGTGTAACCGAATGGTATACTATCTTTGGATGGTAAGTTTTCTAATGGTGAGACAATGGAACGTAAGATAAAAATAATCGGGAAGGTAAGACAGAACTTGTCCTTAAGCCGATTATGGATGATCATATGGGGATGCGATACACTATGATATGTCATGGAGACTTAGCTACACGAGCTTCGTAATTCTATAAAGTTCGAGAGTGCAGCACCAAGCTTTTAGTGGAGTAGCGTTGGAGTTGATAATTGTGAAATGTATATCTGGGATATTGGGTTTCATAATTATCATGAGCTTGAACTTTATAGGTCCATTTTGGTCCCCTTTGCTAGCTCACAAAATCCTGTAACGACACGGCGTGCTTTTCCAATAATTGGTGACTTATGTCGGATTTATCAGATTGGTTTAAAATTTATAAGAATCAAATAATTCATGTCTGTTTATAGGTTGAATTAATTATGTAAGAAATTAGTTCAAGATAACTTGTTGAATTATGGCGTTCGGATAATTCTTGTCTGTTTATCGGTTGTTTTAATTTTGGACAATTAGAACAAGATAAACTTGTAGAATTATTATGAATTGATTTATTTTCTTAGAGATTATCTTGATAAAGTTTGTTTTGATCAGATATCTTTTCTATTGGGCTATTTGAATCAAAACTGAGACTTTATCCTTTAGAATCTCGGGTGGAAAATAAAAGATTCGCTGAGATTTTTTCTCGACAGTTTGGCATGCCGGATGACGTGTTCGGCCTGCCGAACTGGCCAGTTCGGCCTGCCTATCTCACAGTTCGGCATGCCGACCGCGATAGTTAAGATTACACGTTTTTCACGCGTATCTTATCAGATATTGATCCGAACTTGATTCTGTTTCGATTTTTGAGACCTAATCTGATATGGACTGACCCCAAGGACCAATAGGTATAAAAAGGGAGTGAGTCTAATGATTTACTCAGATCAATTTGAGAGATTAAGAGTGATACTCTTCTAGTGAGCATCTGAAAACTCCCTGAGAGCTTTTGTTCACAAATCACGAACACTAGCTTTGGGTTCTCTCTATTGGTTGGAAGGAGAGTCACCGGTGGAAGAGCTGTACGTGTGAGCCCACACTCACTCCGGTTGTGGATAGAGAATAGCAAAGAAGACCAGTTGGTTGAGGCTCTTCTGGAACGTTACTTCTCTACACAGGTCGCGGAGGTTCTTCGGCATACTGAGGTTAGTAAAATCTGTTTAATTTATACATATAACATGTCAAACTTGTGTTTTGGAAATTACTCTGATGAAAAATTTAAAAAATTCTGCTGCGCACTTTGTTTCCAATAGATATGAGGGGCATTGCGCTAAAAGCTCTGCGGCTGTTGTCCTTGTGCTGGGTATGGCGATTGCTGAGGAGAGAACTAGTGGAACTGAAGCTGAGGGTACTGCTGAGGCAGAGGTAGGGTCTAAGACTGAGGTTGACGACTAGCTCCTTCTCCGATCTAAAGTCCTAAGTAATCACTTCTAATCGAGCAATTCCTCTTGATATGTCATGGCTATTGGCAATAGTGACAATGAAAGCTGTAAGGGTTGTTGTGCCTGCTGCTTGATGAATGCTGCTACCACTATTTACGTTACCCTGTTTGTTCTTTCTTGGAGTTGGATGGCTACTGGTGCTCCTCCTGCCGCTCCTCTATGGTCCTTCTAATGTCTTGGCTCGATCCTCATAGCATTGCGTGTAATCATTTTCCATGGATATTGCTGACGACACAAGCTCGCCAAAATTCCTAAGTCGCAGGGTAACCACCTGTCGTCGAATAGGAGCCTTAAGCCCTTCTTGAAACTTAATACACTTCTCGCGTTCCGATGCCACTACAGATGGAGCAAACCTAGCCAGCTCATTAAACTTTGCCTCATATTCTCAAACTGACAAGTCACCCTACTACAACTTATAGAATTCAGCCGCCTTCTGGTCTCTATGCCTTTGCGAAAAATAACGATTGTAGAACAACTACTCTAACCTGTCCTAGCTGATATTCCCATTGTTCTCCAGGTGTTTAGCTTGCTTCCACCAAGTATTAGAACCACCTTCGAACTTATGTGCAGCAAACTCCACACGATACTCAGCTGGTACACTAAGAGTATCCAAGTGTTTCACAATTGAATCTAACCAATACTCGGCCACCTACAGGACCCCATTTCCATCGAAGGTCAGAATAGACGCACACCTGAACTCCTTAAAGTATGCATGCCTACTACTAGCATCAGAATCCCCCGGCCTTGTCCTAGTTGTCATCTGTCAAAATGCGTCAAACATGGCCCTTATCATGTCCTCATCATTTCCAAACTCAGCGTCAGTTGTCGAACGACGTCTAAGTGCCATTCTCTCACTTCTGAAAACAAATTTTTGACTGTCAGTGGTATTTCATTGTCGTACTTATGTGTGCACAATTTCCAAGGTTCATAACCTTGAGCTTTGATACCATTCTATCACGTCCTGAAGTACGGGAGGTGACATGACTGGTTAATTAAATAAAGATTTAGTGAAAACATGAGTTTAAGTATTTAAATTAATTATGAAAATATGGATAATTTTAAAGCCCTTTTTAAAACAAGCATTTATAATAATTAAACAAATAAGAATATCAAAGTAAACAATAAGAAAGTGCAAAGAAATAAAAGAAACGAGAATGGGTCCCACTGACCCACGCCTTCTGCATATACATAGTACTGACAATATTATATTACAATCACAGTCCAAGTAAAGAGAAAGTTAAAATGTTACATGCCTTGATTTTATAATTTAAATGACCTACTGGGTACTTCTATTGCTCCCTTGTCCTGTCTTGGACTCTTCTCCAATCCTAAGCTAATATCCACCTAGATGGGGGAAAGTTTTAAAAACAAATAAATTGTAAGCGAAAGGCTCAGTAGGACTATAAATTTTAGAAACATTTAATTTCAAGAGAAAACTGTGTTTAGAAAATGGACATAAATACATAAATAAAATTCAATAAAAATTGTTCTTACCAAATCGTTTATAGGTCGACCAAAAAGAATACCATTTTCTCTTCCTGGGTAAACCATATGTATAACACCACCGTAGTGGCCCAGTTGGGTTTCGGGACCTGCCCCCAAGGTCGCACGCTACACGACCCGATCTCTGATATGGCATCATGCCCTTATACTCATTTCTATCATTATTTAAAACCCATTTACCAGGTATTTTCATTTACATTCATTATGGGGTTCATTATGAAATTCACCTCAATCCACGATTTATATAAAAATTAATCGATAAAAATTCCTTTTTCAATCAACCATTGAAAATATTTTGATAAAAACCCTTTTTAAGACCCAAATCATTAGAAACTAGGCTACCAAAGGAATGGGTAGAAGTCCTACCTCAATACTCGTGTCGATACCCCACACCGTAATTCTCAGTCCGCTATACTCTAGCTCTGCAGATCCACGAGCAACCCTAAATATTCACAAACCATGTCTATCAGTTGCTAGCTGTTGATATCCTACATTGCTAAATTATTTCTTGGTGTCCTAGTGTGCCACTTGTACTTATAAAATCATCTTATAAGGTTAAAATTTCAATTGGGGTTCAAAATAGTAAAAACGGATGAAAAATCACAAAATTTCACCATGCCCGATTGGCCTGTGGGTCACCCTGGTTTGGCCGGCCGAACTGTGCAGTTCGGCTTGTCAGAAAACTAAGTCTGGTCGGCCAAACTTTTCTAGGTTCGTCCTGCCAGACGTATGAATCCGGCCCGTCGAACCCATGAATCTGTCCTGTCGCACTTCAACTTCGGCCTGTCGAATTGGAAAAATCCAAAAACTTCCAGGCACGGGTTCTCGGCCTCCCGAGCCCAATTCTCAAATTTCAACCTGTTCTCTCAAGTCCCAGGCATCAATAATTATCATAGTTGATAGAAAAACATAGTAAATTACTTTTTAATAAATTAAAACAAGATTTACACAAAAATCTTGAAAAATCCTAAAAATTGAGAAAAATAGAGAAACATAAAAAATCTTGATTCAAATATGTTTCTAGTTAAACTAAGCTTAGATTCTACTTATTTTAAGTTCCTTTAACTAAGATCAAGGGTTTCCCAAGCTCAAATAAACTTAGATTTCAAAATACCAAGAAAATTGAAAAGTTTAGAAAAGTTTTGAATTTTGAAAACTAACCTCGAATCGAAGCTTTAAATCGTGTTTTTGGTTGCTTAATCACATTCCCGAGCCTCTAATCCACTAAACCGAAGCTTGGGGCTCGATTTAACTCAAAAATTTTGAGAGGAAATGAGAGAGAAAGAGAGAGGCATAGTGAAAGGGGAGAGACGAGCGAGAGAGAGAGTGAGAGTGAGAGAGAGCTGAGAGTGAGGGAGAGTGGAAGAGAGAGAGAAATAAATAGAGAAAGAGAGAGGCGGTTTGTCGCAGGAAAACCATGTGCAGCACACTGATTTCAAACGGGATATGTTTGGTATTTGACAAGTTATTTTGTTTCAAACATTTAGAGTACAAATAAAAACATTTAAAAATACTTTAAAAATCTATTTGGTTAGAAAAATAATTACAAAACACTTAAATTGAAATTAAACCATAATTTGGCACACTATTACGCCATTTTTACTTACTAATATCACTTAATTAATTCTAGGGCGTTACAAGTTATCCCCAAAGGTTCAGATGTTATGAGATGGTGGCAGAGAAGGGTTGCCTTTCTCTCATGTGAGGAGGACTTGGCCTTGCTTGCATGTGGAGTAGGGACGACATGGCCTTGTTCACTTGTTGAGGAGGGCATGTGGCCTTGCTCACATATTGGCAAGGATATGACGTTGCTCTTTGTTCAAAAAGGCATAGCCTTGTTCACATTGTTGAGGAGAGCTTGGCCTTGCTCGTATTTTGAGGAGGAACACAGCCTTGCCCGTATGTCAAGAAGGAACACGACCTTGCTCACATGTATAGGGGCGCATAGCCTTCATCATATGTTGAGGAGAAACAGACCTTGTATGCGTATCAAGGGGCATACAGCCTTGCTTGCATGTTGAGGAGGAACACGACCTTACTCATATGTCAAGGGATGCATGGCCTTGCTAGCATGTTGAAGAGGGATATGGCCTTTCTCTCATGTTGAAGAGGGCATGGCCTTGCTCTGGTGTTGAGTAAGGACATAACGTTGCTAGTATGTTCCTAAAAAGATTTAACCTTGGCCTTGCTCTTATGTTAAGCATAGACATGACCTTTAGTTCTTTCTTTTTCTATCGTCATTAATGTCTTTTAAATGAGGTGAAAGAAAAGCATAGGTTTGAGCTCTTAGTTTCTATCTTAATAATATGAAGATTTGGATATAACAGATATATTTCTTGGAAATGTTGTAGTATATACTCGGTCAATAACTTCATTTAAAGACTTGAAAAGAAAAAAAAATAAAAACTAAACAAAGAGAGACACTTCTTTCTAACTCTCGAAGGTAGTAAATGTGTTAGTTTACCAATTCTTACTTAAGTTGTTACGAGATAGGTTAACAATACTTTTATATTTAAACATTTTTCCTCGCGAGTGGATTGGACAAATTGCAATCAAGGAGGTAAAAATATTAATCAGAAAGCCTCACATGTGAATGTTAAATTATTAGCTTAAAATATATTAACAACGCAACATGCAATGACAACTTAAAGGAGATAAAGAGTGCAAGCTTTAGTACTATGTTAGTATATCCATCCTAAAACTTTAAACTGTTTAAAAGGAAGCTAACAATAGTTTTGTATTTTAACAATATGCACATTTGTAAATACTTTTTCTTGCATGAAGCCACTCATGTTTGTTTTATATGAGTTTTGATTTTTTTTTTTTTTTATCGTAGATGAAATAGGAAGGCGTTACACATTTATGTGGAAGTATATAACCAGCTAGCTACGTTTTTTAGAACTTACAAATGTAGTGGATAATTTTGTACGATTGGGTTGAGCATCTAGAAATATCAGTATACTGTTTGTCGATGCGTGTCACTGAGTTATAATTAAGGGGGCGTTTGGTATGGGGTTTTATAGGCATGGAAATGGGAATGTTTTAAGATGCCTATGTTTGGTATTAGTTTTAGACTTTTTAAAACTTGGGAATTTTAAACCCAGGGTAATCAAATTACCCAAAAACAAGGTAAAATGAATACCTCACAAAACGTGGGTTTCATATTCCCTAGCAATCCCTGAGTTCATCTCCTTCACAGAGGAAGCCGCCCCTCCCCTCTCTTCCCTGAGTTCATCTCCATCTCTCCACAGAGGAGGCTGCCCCTCTCTTGCAATCCCTGCTCCATCTCTCCACAGAGGAAGCCGCCCCTCTCTTGCAATCCCTGCTCCATCTCTCCACAGAGGAAGCCGCCCCTCCCCTCTCTTCCCTGAGTTCATCTCCATCTCTCCACAGAGGAAGCCGCCCCTCTCTTGCAATCCCTGCTCCATCTCTCCACAGTACAGGTCCAAATCTTTCCTCCTCTCTTTGATTTTCATTTGATTTTCTTTTGTCTTTGTGTTTTTGATTTATTCCTTCCATGAATCTAAAGATTGAAACCCTATTTTTGTGATAATTTTTTTCTTTCTTGTCAAAAATCTGATAATTTTTGTGCTATTTGACTATGACATTGATGAAATTTAAGAGCTAAGAGATTGAATGGAAAACCCATCAATCGTAAGCCTCGGATTTAGAACACAAACATGTTATATATATATGTGGAAGAAAGAAATAAGAACATGGCCTTGTCTTTATTTTTCCTTTTATTATTTTCTTCTATCTCTTAGGTGGATGGGTTAATATATATGAAATGAAAATGAAAGTGTGTATGTAATGCATATTCGTTCTGGGTGTGCAAGTGTTCCTTTTTGTTGGATTTCAAAGCATGCAATAATAAGTCCAAGAATATTTTTCCTTTTTTGTGCTGGGCAATAGGATGAAGAATGTGCGTGTTGAGAACTCTAGGCCAAAAAGTGCAGAACGAGAAGGGAAAATTAAATAAATAAATAAGAAAGATTAATTTTCTGCTCAAGCTATGAGTGCACATATTTGGGCCTATATATTTGTATGTGCTTATGAGCAGAATTGCTATGGAAAATTCGTTTATACTTAAATTTTTATAGACGCGACATAAGTTTGAAACTAATTATGTCATTATAAAATATTGTGACAGATGAGAGGGTAAGAGGAAAAAGGATTGAACAAGAGTTGGGGTTTATCCATTCAAATTGATTAAAAAAATTTAAACAACTCACACTAATTATTTTTTGAAGATAAAACTTCATTTAACTAAAAAGGGTTCTTCTCTAAAGGGCACGGGTTTTTTTTAAGGAAAAAGAAAGTTTCGGTTTATTGCAAGTCATGAAACTGTTGTTCCATTATAAGAAAATGAAAGCTACTGGTAATTTAACGGCTCCAATAGCCAAAAGTGGGTAGAATTCACTGATGGTCCAATGTTAATTGATGTTTGGTTTTTTGTTCTTAACTGGTTTTGTTGCCAACTTTCATATGATCGTGGAGACTGGGGATTGATCTTAAGATTGACTTCAAAATAAATGCAAGCTTATGTCATGGGGGAATGGGGAGTCTGTAGTAGTATGGTAAT
Organism: Artocarpus heterophyllus; assembly: GCA_025403435.1. Taxonomy (NCBI): domain Eukaryota; kingdom Viridiplantae; phylum Streptophyta; class Magnoliopsida; order Rosales; family Moraceae; genus Artocarpus; species Artocarpus heterophyllus. Next base: position 133,608 of record JAJQZP010000429.1, read on the forward strand.
AGCATTGCCCTGCGATTGTTTGTTGGCGTTCATTCATGAGGTTGGCGAGGAAGTTTTATGTACCTTTGGCAGCGCAGCTTAGCTTATGAGAACCATGACTTGAGAAGGCAACTTTTGTTTCATATCAAATGCAATATTGGGTTGATGTTGTTATTACTTTGTGAATATGATGGCCTCGTTTAAAAGTAGCTAAATTTTGTTGCCACCTTTTAAGTTGTTTATCCTTTTTCTTTTATTTATTTGTATATGCAGATATGGCTCGTCTTTCATTGGCTGTAAAAAAAAGAATTGTGACAATATTGCTTCAATATATAGAGTCATTGCATAAGATGACAATATTGTTCATCTTGATGATATTTATCATCCTTACTAAGAGACATACCAGTACAAATAGATTGGGTGAAACTTCATATCATAGGCATCATATACGTCATCTTAATTTTTATAGAATGATACATGCTAGTGACCTAGCATGCATCGAGAGTACTCGAATGGATAGGAGAACATTTGCCATTTTATGTCATCACCTTAAAACAATTGGAGGTCTAAAAGGAACCAAAAACATGGATGTGGAAGAAATGGTAGCTATATTTTTACATATTATATCTCATGATGTTAAAAATAGAATTATGCGGCGTCAATTTGCACGTTCAGGGGAAACTGTTAGTAGACAGTTCAATGTTGTCTTAGGTGCTTTGTTACGTCTTCATGAGTTATTACTAAAAAAGCCAGAACCAATTCCTGATAATTCCATTGATGAAAGATGGAAATGGTTTAAGAATTGCTTAGGTGCACTAGATGGTACATATATTAAGGTCAACGTTCTTATGAAAGATAGGCCTAGATACCGAAGTAGAAAAAACGAAATTGTCACCAATGTATTAGGACTAGTCTCACCAGATATGCAATTCATTTATGTCTTGCCTGGATGGGAAGGTTCAGCTGCTGACTCTAGAGTGCTGCGGGATGCTATATCTAGGCGAAATGGGTTAAAAGTTCCAAGAGGTAATTGTATAAATTATTAATTATATAGTTTTGTATTAGAAAAATGTAATTACTTTTCACCATTTTGCTATTTAATTTGTAGGACATTACTACTTATGTGATGCTGGATATCCTAACGGTGAAGGCTTTTTAGCACCTTATAGAGGACAACGCTACCATTTAAATGAATGGACGGAACCTCCTAATACTCCTGCAGAATTTTTCAATATGAAACATTCTTCTGCTAGGAATATAATAGAGAGGGCATTTGGATTGTTGAAAGGACGATGGGCAATTCTTAGAAATCGATCATATTATCCTGTTAAAGTACAATGTCGGATTATTCTCGCGTGTTGCCTTCTTCACAACTTGATTAGAAGAAAAATGTTTGTAGACCCTTTAGAGCAAACGCCAGAGGAAAATGATGACAATGATCATGGTGATCAAATTGATGACCCAATTCATGTTGATCATGGTGATCAAATTGATGAAGAAACTGATGATGATGGAAATGATTATTTTAGGCATATTGAAACATCACATGCTTGGACAACTTGGAGAGACAACTTGGCTACAGAAATGTTTGCACAATGGCAGCAAAATCGGCATTCATAGATTGTAATTGTATTGGCGTGATTGAATTTCTGATTGTGTTTGTGTTTGTGACTGGTTTATTGTTGATTGTTCATTGTAGATCGAATTTATTGTTATGAGTTGTAATAACATTGGCGGCTTCAATTTTTAAAGAAATTTGGTATTAAGAATAAACCTTGGCGGCTTCAAGTGTCAGCGGACAGTAAAGTCTGCAAAAACCTTAGTGGCAAAGCTAAAGACACAGAATAAACTAATAAGTTGGTATTAAGAATTCCCAATTGACAACACACTGCCCCTGCTCCGATCACCTTTCCAAAAGTCCCTTTATTCCATTAGAACGCAAGGAATACGCCTCACAGCCCGCCACTTAACTCAAAAGCTTGAAACCCAGTCAATGTATAATTTCTCTGCCAATTCTTCTTAATTAATATCAAATTTTGTTTTATATATATGTTCTCACAACTTTTTTTTGACGGAAAGAATATAAATGTAATATTTCTTTTTAAAAGTACAATCCATACGTGTATCTATATTGTGCAGGCCTTCCTTTTATTTTTGTTTCTAGTTTATATTTAATTTTGCGGATAAGATGTCATGTCGATGGGGCTCTTTTTCAGAAACTATGAGGATCATAGCTCAAACATAGACACTGTAATGAAAGATTTTGTACTCTTTTAATTTAATGCAGAGAGTCTTGTAACTGATTCTTCATTCGGATTTTTTTCATCCTGCAGGCACATGCAATAGATTAAGTGATTCTTTAGATCATAGGTTTGACCTTATACTATATAATGAATCTGTTGAAAAATATACCAAACCAATCAAACCCACATTCATTTTTGTATTTAATCCGAGCTATATAACTAACAAATACTAGGAGCCACTGATTTTATTTGTCGGGCTGCTAAATGTGCAAAACGTTTAAACAAAACTTTGGACAAAAAAAAAAGAAGAAAATTAATTAGAAATGAAATAACTGTTTTGATCTATGAGAAATGAAATAAGAAAATACATGTATATGTAACATCCAAAAGATAGAGTAATGGGAAATCTTTTTTGTTTTTTTGGGTATTTGTCTTGAAATGCAGAATGAAACTAATATTTTGAGAGAATAAAAAGTAAGCCGTACGTGTTTGGCAATATTGTTGTTCCTAGCTTCAGCTTGTGCACTTCGCTCTAATCCATCCATGCAAAATGGCAAATTTACCCTTGCTTCCACATGTAAATGATTGGGACATGACCATTGATAAAGCTAAAGTTCAATATCCAAGTCCGAGAGAGGGGAAAAAAAGGTGTTCAACGTTTTCAGCCTTTGAGGACATAATGGACATTTTGAAAAACACAAAGAACAATTTTGACCAACAAGGAAGAGATTTGGCAAAAGCAACCAAAGAACACGATTTTCCACGGAAGACGCCACTTTGCTTTGTAAAAGCAAAGTGCTTAGCTAGGAACTCATTTTCAAGCAATAAGAGTGGAAGAAACCAAAAAACAAAACAAAAACAAACCAAAACAAAAAAGAAAATGCCATGTTCGAGAGAAGAAGCTCTCTTTAGGCTTTTCTACAATGCCTCAAGCCTTTTCCAACTCCTCTTCCTCTTCTCCTCTCTTTCCTTCATTTTCCTTTTCAACTTCTTCAACTTTCTTGGTAGCAATCCAATATTTCCAAGGTCTATTATGTTATTCTTAACAATACTTACCATATTATAATTTCATAAAGCTTTGTTAATAATAAACTTTATTTTTTGTTGCCGTATTTCAGGAGCCAAAATGGATATGATTACGATATGCCTTGGGACGAAGAAGAAAAGGAAGAGGAAGAGGAAGAAGTACAAGAAAGAAGCTTTGAAGATCATTTGGTGGCGGACATTATTCGAGGAGGCGAATCTTTGTTGTTCCTGCCAAACGACATCGATTTTGTTGAGAGAGACAACGACGTCCAAAATCTCATCTCTGATCAGGAGTTCATAAGCCCAAACGACAGCATAGTCGAAGATGATCAAAATTATGCCACTGAGCTTTTGTCTATGCATGATACTGACTTGAGCAATTCAGAATCTGAATACGACGGTAATAATCATGATGATGACACTGTTGAAGAAATCCCAGCAAGAAGAGATTCAGATTCGCCTCGTAATAGTCGAGTCTCAAAAAATGAAAGATGGCCCACATCGCCGATTATAAACATAGACTTACGAAACCATGATTTGGTCATGGGCAGTGACAAAATTATCTGTGACGGTACTATTCATATATATTTCACATCTTGTACTTGTATATATATCTAGCCAATAAACTTGTTATATTAGCTAGTCACATGTTGTACTTGTTGTTTATATATATATATGCATAACTGTATATAGTCAATAATATTACATTAATACTATCTAGCCAATAATATTGTTTTATGTTTCTGCAGAATATGTTTATGAAAAGATTAATAGTGAGAGCAAAATGGACACAAACTTCTCTGGGGATGAGAAGTTTCTAACTTTTGCGCCGACTCAGTTGGAGGCAAAGAAGTTTCTAGCGAAAGAGAAAAATACTGTTGAAGATGAGGAAGTGTATGGGGATTCATGCACCGTTGGATCAACTTCTAAGAGCTCATCTGAATGGAGAAGTTCAGTTAATTATAGAGATTCCGGGACTGAAGATCCATTCTCTTCTTCATCAAGGAGGAGTTGCCCCAAATGGGAGTCCTACACTATTTTTCAAAAATATGACGAGGAAATGATGTTCCTTGATAGAATTAGTGCTCAAAAGCTCCATGAAACAGGTCAGACAATTTTTTTATTTTTATTTTTTTTTATTTTTTTACAATTTGGCTGAAAATGAGTTTCACTTTGCTTAACAACCAAAATTATTTCAGAATCACTGAGATCAATAAAAGTCTCCCCAAGATCAGTTTCGGAAAGGATTGTCTACAAGTTCGCAACGGTAAACAAAACGCCAAAGGAGATTCACCGGAACCCATATCACGAATTGGAGGCCGCATATGTGGCTCAAATCTGCCTGACTTGGGAAGCTCTTAATTGGAACTACACGAAGTTTCAACAGAAGAGGGCGTTACATCGTGAGTTTGACCCGGGCTGTCCAGGCCAAATTGCGCAGCAATTTCAGCAGTTTCAAGTTCTTTTACAAAGGTACATAGAAAATGAGCCCTACGAGCAGGGAAGAAGACCTGAGATTTATGCAAGGATGAGACTTTTGGCACCAAAGTTGCTTCAAGTGCCCGAATTCCGAGGTATATTAAAAATTTAAAAACCCGATCTTTTTTTTTTACTTTTGATCTGTACACATTGGTCCCAACTATCAAGAACTTTCTACATGATAATAAGTAATAGGTGCTGAATGTTATTGTAATTAATAGACGTCACCCTGTTATATAACTGACATGTCTATTCTATTACGTCCAATTAAAATAATGATATGTGTTCTGAGTTCGTAGCGGCTATCAACTTAACTTAAATGTTTTAACGTTTTCTACGCCCGATTAAAAATAATAAAAAAAAACTCTGTTCTTTTAGCATTAATATAAAATTGCACCTCTTATTTGCTTTTTTTTTTTTTTGAATTGTATGGTAAAAGAGATAAAACTGCAATTTTAAGTAGAAAACAAGTATTTGCAAAAGGTTACTAGTCCACCAAGCACTAGGAACATATATTGTTACGTCTCAATGTGTAATAATGAAGTTAGACTTATGGTCCTTAATTTAATGGTTTATTTCATTCTCTTTGTAAGATTCAGAAAATGATCAAAGGGAAGACAGTTTGGGATCAAGGATTTCTTCACCTGCTTTTCTTATCATAATAGAAGATTGTATCCATACTTTCATGAATTTTCTCAAGGCTGATAAGGAAAATCCCTGCCAAATCATTACAACTTTGTTTAAAAGAAAAAGAAGAGGTTCAGTTGATCCAACACTACTTCATCTCATGAAGAAAGTCAATCAAAAGGTAAGTCTATCGTGCTTTGTCTTTTCTACCTTAGATAATTAATTAATTAATATTTTGGATGTTAATCTTATTCATCATTAATTCTCTCCCGTTTAATCCACAGAAGAAGATGAAGCTTAAAGATTTTCGACGAGCCCAAAAATGCTTGAGAAGAAGAAGATTGAAACTAGATGATGGGATGGAAATAGTGATGGGTTTAATAGATCTAAAGGTGGTTTCTAGGGTTTTGAGGATGAAAGAGTTGAATGAAGAGCAAATGCATTGGTGTGAAGAAAAAATGAGCAAAGTGAAAATTTTGGCTGGGAAACTTGAAAGAGATTCCTCACCACTTTTTTTCCCAGCACACTGACCCACAAGAGAATGTTGCTTGGCTATGACTAGATGATTATTGTGCAAAAAGCTTGACTGCACAAAAATGAATATCCTTAGGCACTCTTTTGTAAATAGATTTATGGAAGAAAATTGCAGAGTGGGACCTACAAATCAAAGTAATTACATGTGGAGTGACATGGATTTCGGAGATATGGGAATCCAATATGAAAGAATATAGAGGTTATAAAGATGGCATTGGTTGGTGTGTAATATGATTCATGAATATTAAAAGTGAAAAGACCAGAGACAAAGCAAAGAATAGATCAGACAATACCAACTTTAATTTACTTTTAATTTTTGTAGCTTTTTTTCCTCTTTAATTAGGGCTTATATACAAGGGATTTTGAGCTGAATCAAAAGCAGAGATAACCAAGCAAGGCTGCAACACATGCATACATTATGCAAGCAATGGAATAAAAAGGCTGCACATGCTACACTCAAGGGATATTTACGTAGGTAGATTTATGTAGGACCCCACTTGGTTTGCGGAAAAAGGAGGAAATAAGAAAAAGAAATAAATGTCTGGAATAAATCAGTTATTAGAGCTGATGCATCTAGAGCTTGGGATTTTTTTTTTTTCTTTTTCAAAGGGCAGAGTGTAATCTTTTTAATGTTCCTTCAAAAGTTCATACTGTAGTAGTTGAGGCAGCGACTAAGAATAAATAAAAAGATTATTCTGTTTTTCCGCAGCCTTAAATTATTTATCCTGCATGTATATATTTCTAGGGTTGTTATAGATCGGATTATATAAATTAAAGGTCAAATTATAATCCAATCTATACAATATCAAATTTAATTCAAAACCAATCCGTGAATACCTAAAATCAATCCAATACCCTGGTCAAATTGTTGTAGTTGAGGGGCTATATAATCTTTGATGACTAGGTCGAAATTATTACCCATCTTATTTGCTCTTTTGGTTTTGACTTACCAATTTTTTAGCAAAAACTTACAAATATAAATAGCCAGGTTAATCACAAAGCTTATAAATTAGCTATGTTGACCGCTTCTTTTGGTTCTGATTTAATACTAGTATAGTGTAACGAAGCTTGTCCTTTTCTCCTCAATCTTTATGCTTAAATACATACATCCGAGGTCACTATGCCTCTTAGGATAAATATGTTGCTTTTTTAGCAAAGTGTGAATAACCAAGATAGACTTTGTAGCTTTAGGCATAGAGTGGTATACTCTGTGCACCAAGTTGTCTCCTTATCCTTAGCTAAGCATTATGCTCTGGCATTGGACATAAACTTCGTAAAGCAAAACAAGAATAATTTACTGAATAACCTTGAAAAACTTTTATTAATATCTGAAAGGAAAAAATACATAAGTATTTTGTCTTCTAATGTCCTAAGAACATAAATGATAGAATAGCCTATTGATAATATGGCCTGAGATGAGCTACATTCAATGGGTGATCTATTACTTAACCTGACAGATACTCAAGGTGAAAAGTGCTTGGTCTAACAATTCCTCAAACATTATGGTCCTTTCCATGTTGGTCCTAAACATCCAGCATGTTGGAAAAATAGTACACAGTGGAATTTAAAAATTTTTTATACCAAATTATTTTCTAAAACACAAGTTTTACATGCTATATATACAAATTAACCAGATCTTACTAACTTTGTTTTGCCAAAAAGCTCCACAATCTGTGAAAATAAGTAACGTTCCAGAAGAGCTTCAACCAACTAATCTTCTTTGCTATTCTCTGTCCTTGATCGGTGTGTGTATGGGCACACTCGTACAGCTCTTCCACCAGATGACTCTCTTTCCAACCAATTGAGAAAACCCAAAGCTATAGTTCGTGATGTGAATAATAGCTCATAGGGAGTTTTAGAGTCTCATTGGCAAAGTCTCACTCTTAATCTCTCAATTGATCTGAATAACTTATGAGTCTCGCTCCCTATTTATAGAGGTTAGACCCAGAGGTCAATTCTTATTAGATAAGACCTCAAAAATTTGAATCAGAATCAATATCAAATAAAATTCGCTTAAAAATACGTTATCTATTTATCACTTGGTCAGCAAATAGAACTGACAGATTGGCCTGCCAAACTTACTTCGTCGGTAGGCCAAACTTAAAGATCGGCCTACCGAACTTATGATAAATGATCCCTACGAATCTTTTATTTCCCAACCAAGATTCCTGGGATAAAGCCTTATTTTTAATTCAAATAACCAATAGAGAAGTTATTTGATTAAAACAGTCATATCTAGATAATCTCTAGGAAAATAATTATTCTTGATAATTCAACAAGTTTATCGTGAATTAATTCAAAATTAATCCAACCAATAAATAGACATGAATTATCTGATCTGGATAATTCAACAAGTTTATCTTGAATTAATTTTATTACAAAATTAATTTAACCGATAAAAAAACATTAATTATCTGATTTTATCAAATTTCAACCAATCTGATAAATCTAACATAAGTCATCAATTATTGAAAAAACACGCCATATTCATTACAGGATTTTTGTGAGCTAGCAAAGGGGACCAAATGGACCTATATAGTTCAAGCTCTTGATAATTATGAAACCCAATATCCCAGATATACATTTCATAATTATCAACTCCAATGCTACTCCACTAAAAGCTTGGAGCTACACTCTCGAACTATATAGAATTACGAAGCCCGCATAGCTAAGTCTCTATGACATATCATAATATATCATATCCCTATAGGATTATCCATAATCGACTTAAGGACAAGATCTGTCTTACCTTCCCGATTATTTTTCTCTTATGTTCCATTATCCCATCATCGGAAAACTTACCATCCAAAAATAGTATACCATTCGGTTGCACCTATGTATCCAAATGGTTGAGTGCTCTAGTTTTTCAATTACAGGATAACGCATATAAAAGGATATCACTACTCCTAAAGAGGGGCTATGGATTCCATATGTATGAATAACAGGTCTATGCTATCAAGAGTCATGCCTCCAATGTATCAGCATGCGTACCACTATTAAAATATGGATGTCACCTTTTGGTACATCAAAATATATAAGTCAAGACAACGGGCCCACTATTCATCTCGAGATTAAGATACAATATATATGATTGCCTAAAGTGAATCGATTTGCCAAGATAGAATTATTAATCCAAATTAATTCACTTTATTTCCTGATCCAACACATCATCACCTATGACCATATCCCAATGTTTCTATTCGTGGAGTCCACCTTCGATGGTCAAGACAAACCATCTCCTAATAGGGATATAGACAACATAATAATCTTTACATGAATAAAGTGTCCAATTTTATTCCCCTAATTGCAAATCTTATGATTTAGACTGTCACCTAAAGAATCATGTCTTCCACATAATCTGTCCATCATATGCCCAATTCTTAAGGTTTAGACCGACAGTCTTAAACTTTTGTTTGCTTATCATATATTCAGGAAATATGAATATAAATAGGACAAGATTTGGTATATAAATAATAAATAAATTCTTTATTGATAAAAATGTCTCCAAAAACGTAGTATATTTTTACTTTTTAGGGCATACATGTCTAACACAGCATTCTTCTCTTTGGTATTCTGGGTTACCTATCTAAGGACTAGGTCACCTACCGAGAAACTTCTATTCTTGACCTTCTTGTTGTTGTATTGAGCTGCTCGCTGTTGATATGTTGCTTGCCTAATATGTGCTTCCAAACGCTTCTCTTCTAATAGGTCAAATTCCCCATTCATTAGTTCTCGATTAATGGATCCTTGGTCTCAACGGAAGCAGTGGGAGACGTCCATTTTTAATTTGATAATTATATGAATTATTTTTGTAAGATTGTTTTTATGTTCCTAAATTTAAACGAAATTTAATTTCTGTAGCTTGTTTATTTAGAGACTCCTACTTGGTTTCTTTTAAAGATAAAGTGGTGATTCGTAAAAACAAATCTTTTATCTGTTCTGGATGGATGCAAAATAATTTATATTTTATCAAACCTAAGATGGACTTATTGTTTAATGCTGAGATGAATGATAATAACTCTAAAAGACTTAAAACTTCTCACTCTAATAAGACTTATCTTTGGCATTTGCACCTTGGTCATATTAACCTAAATAGGATTCAAAGATTGGTAAGGGATGGACCTTTAAGTCACTTAAAGGTGGAATCTATACCTCAATGTGAATCTTGTTTGGAGGGTAAAATGACCAAAAGACCATTCGGATCTAAGGGTAATAGGGCCGAAGGGGTTCTAGACTTGTGCATAGTGATGTTTGCGGACCAATGAACATCCGGGCACGAGGAGTGTATGAGTACTTTGTCACTTTTATTGGCGATTACTCAAGGTATGGGTATGTGTACCTGATGCACCACAAAAGTGAAACTTTTGAGAAGTTTAGGGAGTTTTGGGCTGAAGTGGAAAAGCATTTGGGTAGACCCATAAAGGCACTTCGATCATATCGAGGTGGAGAATACCTTTCTGATGAGTTCTTGGGACACTTATTAGAGAATGGGATTTTATCCCATTTGACTGCGCCGGGCACTCTACAGCAAAATGGCATAGCAGAGAGAAGGAATAGGACTTTGTTGGACATGATTTGGTCCATGATGAGTTATTCATCATTGCCTTTATCCTTTTGGGGATATGCACTACAAACCGCATGTTATCTTTTGAACAATGTGACTTCAAAATCAGTCCCTAAAACTCCTCACGAGTTGTGGACGGGTAGGAAGACATCCTTAAACCATATTCACATATGGGGATGTCTGAATCATGTCCTATTTAAGGATCCGAATAAGTTGAAAGCACATTTAGAAGTTTGTGTGTTTGTAGGATATCCACAAGGGTCTAAAGGGGGTTATTTCTATAACCCAGCGGAAAATAAAGTTATGGTTTCAACTAATGCTATTTTCCTTGAGGAGAGTTACATGGACGACTTAAAACCTTAAAGCAAAGCAGTGCTTGAGGAGTTGAGGAGTGATCTGATCAATCCAGAGGTTCTGAATGAAACCGTTCCAATCAGTGTAGAAAAACCAAACAAACCTGAACAACAACCTCAGGGGTTTTTGTGTAGTGGGAGGATCAGGCATTAACCTGAAAGGTATATGTTCAATGGGGAGGTCTTTTTGGCTGAACCGGATGAACATGACAGGGATCCTTATAGTTACACAGAAGTTATGGAGGATGTTAATTCAAAACTCTAGACAGAGGCCATGAACATAGAGATGAAGTCTATGGAGACTAATCAGGTCTAGGAGCTTGTGGATCTTTTCGAAGGGGTAAAACCCATAGGGTGTAAGTGGATCTACAAGAGGAAAAGAGGAGTGGGTGGAAAGGTCAAAAGCTTTAAGGCTAGACTAGTAGCTGAGGTTCATACGCAAAACGAAAAAATCGATTATGAGGAAACCTTTTCGCCTGTAGCCATGCTTAAGTCCATTCGAATTCTCTTGTCCATAGCTGCCGCTCTCGACTACGAGATTTGACAAATGGATGTCAAGACGGCTTTTCTAAGTGGCTATCTTGATGAGTCCATTTATATGAAATAACCAGACAAGTTCAAGGTCACGGGTCAAGAGGGGAAGGTTTATAGGCTGCTAAAGTCAATTTATGGACTTAAGTAGGCTTCTCGTTCTTGGAATATAAGATTTGATCAAGTGATCAAGACTTATGGGTTCTCACAAAATGTGGATGAGCCACGTGTTTACAAACACATTAAGGATAGAAAAGTGGTTTTTCTACTGCTCTATATAGATGACATTCTGCTAATTGGCAATGACATTGGGGCACTGTCATCGGTCAAATTATGGTTGACCAAGCAGTTTGACATGAAGGACTTGGGTGAGGCTAATTTTGTTCTCGGTATCTAGATCTTTCGGGATAGGAAGAACAAAATGATAGTTTTGTCCTAGGCCAGCTACATAGATAAAATTCTCAAGAGGTTTACAAAGTAGGATTTCAAGAAAGGTGGGCAATCATCTAGGTATGGAATTACTCTTTCTAAGAAAGACTCTCCAAAGTCTTATGAAGAAAGAGAATACATGAAGAAGGTGCCTTATGCTTCGGTAGTAGGTAGTCTCATGTATGTCATGCTCTGCACACGATCGGATATTAGTTATGCGATCGAGATTGTGAGTCGATTTCAGGCGGATCCAGGACCGAACCATTGGGTTACGATAAAGCATATTTTCAAGTACCTGAGAAGGACTCGAGGGTATATGCTTGTGTATTTGGTTGAGGACTTGACTCCTCTATGATATATTGACTCGGATTTTTAATCCTGTCTGGATTCTAGGAAATGCACTTTGGGTTTTGTGTTTACTCTAGGCGGAGGTGCCATCAGTTAGAGAAGTGCCAAGCAAGATTGCACTTCAGATTTAACGATGGAGGCCGAGTATGTGGCAGCTAGTGATGCTTCGAAAGAAGTAGTGTGGCTCCATAAGTTCCTTAGGGATCTTTAGGTAGTTCCTGGCATGGATAAGGCGGTATCACTGTACTGTGATAACAATGCGGCAGTAGCTAATGCTAAGGAACCAAGATTTCACAAGAAGAGTAAACATATTGATCGAAAGTATCATGTGATAAAGGACTTCGTTGAGGGTAGGCATGTCACGGTGTGCAAGATTGCGTCAGAGGACAATTTAACTGATCCATTTACAAAGACACTTACTAAGAGAGTCTTCAAGAGGCATCTGGAAGCTATGGGGATGCGAGATTTGTCCTATTTACTCACTTAGTGCAAGTGGAAGATTGTTAGACGTGTATGCCCTAAGGAGTAAAAATGTAATAAGTTTTTGGAGACATTTTTATCAATAAAGAATTTATTCATTGCTTATATACCAAATCTTGTCTTTTTTACGTTCATATTTGTTGAATGTATGTTAAGCAAACAATAGTCTGAGACTGTCAGTCTAAACCTTAAGGATTAGGCATATGATGGACAGATTCTACGGAAGACACGATTCTTAAAGTGATGGGCTAAAACATAAGATCCACAATTGAGGGAATAAAGTTGGGCGCTTTATTCATGTAAAGATTGTTATGTTGTCTATATTCCAATTGAGGGAATAAAGTTGGGCGCTTTATTCATGTAAAGATTGTTATGTTGTCTATATTCCTATTAGGAGATGGTTTGTCTTGACCATCGGATGTGGACTCCATGATTAGAAACATTGGCATGTTATCATAAGTGACGATGTGTTGGATCGAGACATAAAGTGAATTGATTTGGATTAATAATTCTGTCTTGGCAAATCAATTCACTTTAGACAATTATTTGTATTGTATCTTAATCCTGACTTGTATCTTGACTTGTATCTTAATAATTCCTAGTGGGCCCGTTGTCTTGATTTGTATCTTTTGATGTACCAAAGGGTGACACCCATGTCTTAATAGTGGTATGCATGCCGGTACGTTGGAGGCATGACTCTTGATAGCGTAGACTTGTTATTCATAGATATGGAATCCATAGCTCCTCTTTAAGAGTAGTAATATATTCTTATATGCGTTATCCTATAATTGGAAAACTAGAGCTCTCAACCATTTGGATACATAGGTGTAACCGAATGGTATACTGTCTTTGGATGGTAAGTTTTTCGATTGTGAGATAATGACACGTAAGATAAAAATAATCGGGAAGGTAAGACAGAACTTGTCCTTAAGCTTATTATGGATAATCATATGGGGATACGATACACTATGATATGTCATGGAGACTTAGCTATATGAGCTTCGTAATTCTATGTAGTTCGAGAGTGCAGCTCCATGCTTTAGTAGAGTAGCGTTGGAGTTGATAATTATAAAATGTATATCTGGGATATTGGGTTTCATAATTATCAAAAACTTGAAGGTCCCCTTTGCTAGCTCACAACATCCTGTAACGATACAGCGTGCTTTTCCAATAATTGGTGACTTATCTTGGATTTATCAGATTGGTTAAAATTTAGAAGAATCTGATAATTCATGTCTGTTTATTGGTTGAATTAATTTTTTCTGATAAAATTGATTCAAGATAAACTTGTTGAATTATTGGGATCGGATAATTCTTGTCTGTTTATCGGTTGATTTAATTTTGGATAAATTAGATCAAGATAGACTTGTAGAATTATTGGGAATTCATTTATTTTCTTATAGATTATCTAGATAAAATTGTTTTGATCAGATAACTTCTCTATTGGGTTATTTGAATTAAAACTGAGACTTTATCCTATAGAATCTCGGATGGAAAATAAAATATTTGCAGAGATATTTATTCGATGGTTCGGCCTGTCGATGGGGCTGTTCGGCCTGCTGATGGAGCTGTTTGGCCTGCCGAACATCCTAATCGGCCTGTCGATGAACGAAGGATAAGATCACACGTTTTTACGTGGATCTTATCAAATATTGATTTGATTTTGATTTTGGTTTGAATTTTTGAGACCTAATCTGATAAGGACTGACCCTAGGACCAACCTGTATAAATAGGGAATAAGTCTTAAGAGTTACTCAAATCAATGGAGAGATTAAGAGTGATACTCTGTTGGTGAGAATCTAAAAAACTCCCTGAAAGCATTTATTCACAAATCACGAACACTTGCTTTGGGTTCTTTCGATTGGTTGGAATGAGAGTCACCTAGTGGAAGAGCTATATGTGTGAGCCTACACTCAGTCCTTGTTAGACATGTATGCCCTAAGAAGTAAAAATGTAATGAGTTTTTAGAGACATTTTTATCAATAAAGAATTTATTCATTATTTATATACCAAATCTTGTCCTCTTTACATTCATATTTGTTGAATGTATGTTAAGCAAACAATAGTCTGAGACTGTCGGTCTAAACCTTAGGAATTGGGCATTTGATGGACAGATTATGCGGAAGACACGATTCTTAAGGTGATGGTCTAAATCATACGATCCGTAATCGGGGGAATAAAGTTGGGGGCTTTATTCATGCAAAGATTGTTATGTTGTCTAGATCCCTTTTGGGAGATGGTTTGTCTTGACCATCGAAGGTGGACTCCGTGAATAGAAACATTGGTATGTTGTCATAGGTGACGATGTGTTGGATCGGGACATAAAATGAATTGATTTGGATTAATAATTCTGTCTCAGCAAATCGATTCATTTTAGACAATCATTTGTGTAGTATCTTAATCCTGAGTGAATAGTAGGTCCGTTGTCTTGACTTGTGTCTTTTGATGTACCAAAGGGTGACACCCACATCTTAATAGTGGTATGCATGCCGGTACGTTGGAGACATGACATTTGATGGCGCAGACTTGTTATTCATAAATGTGGAATCCATAGCTCCTCTTTAGGAGTAATGATGTCCTCTTATATGCATTATCTTGTAATTGAAAAATTGAAGCGCTCAACCATTTGGATACATGGGTGTAACCGAATGGTATACTGTCTTTGGATGGTAAGTTTTCTAATGGTGAGATAATAGAACGTAAGATAAAAATAATCAAAAAGGTAAGACAGAACTTGTCCTTAAGCCGGTTATGGACTATCATATAGGGATATGATACACTATGATATGTCATGGAGACTTAGCTATATGAGCTTCATAATTCTATGTAGTTCGAGAGTGCAGCTCCAAGCTTTTAGTGGAGTAGCGTTGGAGTTGACAATTATGAAATGTATATCTGGGATATTGGGTTTCGTAATTATCGGGAGCTTGAACTATGTAAGCCCATTTAGTCCCATTTGCTAGCTCACAACATCTTGTAACAACACGGCGTGCTTTTCTAATAATTGGTGACTTATGTCAGATTTATTAGATTGGTTAAAATTTGAAAGAATCAAATAATTCATGTCTGTTTATCGGTTGAATTAATTTTGTGATAAAATTGATTCAAGATAAACTTGTTGAATTGTAAAGATCGGATAATTCTTGTCTGTTTATCGGTTGATTTAATTTTGGATAAATTAGATCAAGATAAACTTGTAGAATTACTGGGAATTGATTTATTTTCTTAGAGATTATCTAGATAAAGTTGTTTTGATCAGATAACTTCTCTATTAGGTTATTTGAATTAAAACTGAGACTTTATCCTATAGAATCTCGAGTGGAAAATGAAAGATTTGTGAAGATCTTTTATTGGTCGTTCGGCTTACCGATCCACGTGTTCGGCTTGCCGATTGGGACTGTTCAGCCTACCGATCTAGCTGTTCGGCCTGTTGATTAGCGAAGGATAAGATCACGTGTTTTTATGCAGATCTTATCAAATATTGATTCAAATTTGATTCCGATCCAAATTTTGAGACCTAATCTGACAATGACTGACCCTAGGACCAACCTCTATAAATAGGGAGTGATTCTCACAAGTTACTTAGATCAATTAGGAGATTAAGAGTGATACTCTGTAAGTGATAATCTGAAAAACTCCCTGAGAACTTTTGTTCACAAATCACGAACACTTGCTTTGGGTTCTCTCGATTAGTTGGAAGGAAAGTCACCGGTGGAAGAGCTGTACGTGTGAGCCCACACTCACTCCGATCGTGGATAGAGAAGAGCAAAGAAGACTAGTTAGTTGAGGCTCTTCTGGAACGTTATTTTTCTTCACAGATTGCGGAGGTTCTTCGGCATATAAAGGTTAGTAAGATCTGGTTAATTTATACATATAGTATGTCAAACTTGTGTTTTAGAAATTACTCTGATATAAATTTTTTTAAAATTCTACTGCGCATTCTTTTTCCAACAGTCCGGTCATGGATAGAGAATAGCAAAGAAGACCAGTTGGTTGAGGCTCTTCTAAAACGTTACTTCTCTTCACGTTTTGCAAGGGTTCTTTAGCAGTCAAAGGTTAGTAAGATCTATTTAATTTATGCATATAGTATGTCAAACTTGTGTTTTGAAAAATACTCTTATGTAAAATTTTTTAAATTCCGCTGCATACTATTTTTCCAACATTTCCAACATGGAAATTTGAATTTTGGAGTCGACGACAAAATTAGGTAACCAACTATATTTTTTGTTGCCCTTTTAAGGGTTCGTGGTGCCAATATCAGTCAAAATAAGGAAAGAATATTTTGTTTTTATAATTAAATATGTGAGATTTAATTTAAAGTAAAAAGGATGTTTTCAAAATTAATTTGGTACCTCATCCTATAAATAAGATGCTCTTCCTTTTGATTTAAGTGCAAGTTCTTGAGTCTTGATTTGGCTACAAAAGTTCTACTAAGATTCCCAAGGTAGCCGAATTTTAGAGAGAAAAAAAAAGTGTAAAAGTTTAGCAGTTGGATCACGAATTTCCTCTTCCTTAGATTTTGGTTCACAAAAAGATGAAAATATCGATATTTATGAAAATATTGATACTTAAGTTTTACGAAAATATCGATATTTATGAAAATATCGGTAAAAATTGGTGTAAAATATAGAAACTCACTTTGAAACACTTTTTTTTTTAAATAAGGCTTTAAGAAACTCTAAAATTGTTGATAATACATAATTTAGATGAAACTTTTAACCAAAATACTAAATATGTGATAAATAGGAATTGTAAGAATGGATCATAATATTCTAATAATCACACAATATCAAATTGAGTAAAATAGTTAAAAGTCAACCTAATGCAAGTATTTTACATGCATAGTTTCATATAAGATAAGAAAACATCAATACCATAAATAGCTTCTAGGAGGTTCAAAGGTATTTGGAATATCTTCTTAGTTTAAACAATATTAATACCAAGACATGAAGTTCTAATTGTTTCTTATATAATTCTATACATGCCATATATATCTCTTGATTCATACCCACTTCCTGTCCATATATAACAAATTGTGAGTTAAGTCAGTTTTTTTGAAGGTTTTTTTTTGAAGGTTTAATTGCTAAGAAATAAGAAACAATACTAAGTTCTCCACTTCTCCGGTTCTTCTTTAGTTTTATTACCCCCACAAATTTCGCCATTGCATTTCCTAAAGTTCATCATGGTTCAAAAGACTACAGACTATATATAAAAAGTAAATAAAAAGAAGTGAAATTTATAACATTTTGAAACTAAATTAAAAAAATATAAAGCTTGAATATTTTGTAATTTAACACTATAGTTTTTACGAAAAACCGATATTTCTATCAAAATATAGATATCCACAAATATTTCTATTAAATATTTGGATATTCTGCGGAAATGATTTGAAACCCCTATTTCTATAACGATACTTTCAAAATATAAAAATTTTAGCAAAAATATTGGTAGAAATGATTTTTCAATGCTTGGGTCTAAGTGAATGTTCAATGCAAGTATATCTTGGCCCTGATGTATGCATTTTATATATGTGCATAAAAAGATGAATTCTTAATTTGTTTCTTAGGGTTAGATTTTTATTTGGTATTTTAGGCACAAAGAAATGTTTTTATCTATGTTTTTTTTTAATTGTAGAATTTTCTTTAAAGAAATTCTTGAAATCTTCATTTTTCTTTTTAAGTGTATTTTGGGTATTTTTAAATTCATAATAATTGTTCATTAAGAAAAGGTATCAATTTATGATTATCTAGTGTGTACATTTGATGAAATTAAAAACCAAAATTATACGTTATGAAAAAATATGGATTGGTAATCTTTATGCATTTTTATTCCAGTTGGCCTAATGTTCTTGGTAAATACATGGTTATAGTACTTCAAACTTAAAAAGAATAAAATAAAACTGCAAATCTTGAAAAAGGTTAAAAAATGTCCTATTGTAATTATTTTTTTGGGAAATATATATAGATATATATTTTCAATGGTATGCTGCTAGCCCTTGGACCAAACATATATAATACTTTTAAAGGTGTAGAGTAGAGTGAAGCAAATTAAGCGGAAGATTAGCTTAACTAAAATTTCACTTTTGACCTTCCAAATTATTTTTTCCTCTCATTTTGGCCTTTGAATTTCAAAATATCACCAATTGCACCCGAAATTATGTTCCTTGTCCATGTTTTGTCCTTCCATCCTAAAATTTGTTCGAACTTCAACATAATCGACCTTCAGAACCTCATATTACTTGGCTATTAAGTATCTTAGACAATTCATCTATAAACACAAACAACAAAACAACATTCTCACATGGAAGTAGAAAAGAGTATGCCTGTTAGTGAGAACCCATATCCATGAGCCTAGCATAGCTACAAACCCACCTTCGGTGCTATGAGCTTAGCGGCTAACTTAGCCCAATCATGAACCTAGATTCACCATTAAGTTATTATCGTAAGCCCATCCCTTGTGTGAGACAGAGAGTATAGATCTGCCATCACAACTCTTCCTCTATTGTGCGTTCATGTAAACACAAGTCACAATCGTAAAATTGAATAAATTATCTAATACTAATAAATATAAATACAGTCAAAACAACTAATAAAGGTAACAAATAAACTTTTCCCAATAAAATTAATCCTTCTATTACATTTGCTGTAAAATTTGGGCAAAATATATCATATTTTGCCCACATACGATGTATCAAAATCATGGTAAAATGGACAATTAATTGGTTTGCATATGGGACTAACTGATTGAAAAAAGGTTTAGTATGTATTTATATATTGTTCTTCCTATATTCTTTTAGGGGTAGGGTTAGGGTTTTTCTTTAAATATATTTTATAACTTTTATGATTGAGGGTTAAGTTTAAACTTATGAGTATAAACTGTATTTAATGTAAAACTCTCATATATTATAATTTAAGATAAAAGTATGCTATAGCATAATAAAACTCTTAGATGTTATTATAATTTTTGAGTTAAAACAATTTTATTAACAACCTAGTTACATCTTCTCAGTCAAACAACCATTTACGGCCCACATACTACAACGCGCGATTCCTACGGCAAAGTTTTAATTCTTTCCCTTGACACCGTATAAAATGAGTTTGACAAAGTTTTAGGGGCCATACTTGAAACTGATCCGAATAATAGAATAATATTTTCCAGTGGACCAAATAATAATAATTTAGTGGTGCGACTAGAGTGGAGCAAAAACAGGATATTAGCTTCACTTTAGACCAAAAAAAAAAAAAAGATGATTTTCTTTCCCGTGCATAATTGTGGGCCAACAACATACAATGGCTACCCTTCATCTTTCTAGCTCAAAATCCACAACACGCCTTGCAGATCCAAATCGAACGGTGTAGAAGCCCCTACCACAGAAAGGACACTGAAACCACTCGCAGACTAAAATTGGTCAGTCATTTCCTCTTTCGTTGTCTTCAGTTTCTCTCTCCTTTTTTGTGAATGATAAATACAGAGACAACCCAATCCTTATCTCTCTTCTTCCTCCGTTTTTCTTTCTTTTCTCTCTCTCTGTCTGACCCTAAAATAAAATCTCTTCTTTCCTTCTCTCTCTCTCTTTTTTTTTTTTTTCCCCTTCAATTTCCCCTTCAAAACCCCTCCTCCGCTTTGGAGGAGCCTCTTCTGCTCCGCACAGGTTCTCTCTATCT
This sequence comes from Artocarpus heterophyllus, assembly GCA_025403435.1. Classification (NCBI taxonomy): domain Eukaryota; kingdom Viridiplantae; phylum Streptophyta; class Magnoliopsida; order Rosales; family Moraceae; genus Artocarpus; species Artocarpus heterophyllus. Next base: position 153,865 of record JAJQZP010000429.1, read on the forward strand.
TCCTCTTTCTCCGGTTCAACGCGATCTCAGCTGTGTAGATCTGCGTAATCAGATATTTTGATGTGTGTATATATATGTATATATATGTTGTGAATTAGGTTTTTTTTTTGTTTGATGTGTGTATAGGGCGTTTTTTGGTGCGAGATCTTTGGAATCTTTAAGAGAGGAAAAAGATGAAGAGGTGCGGTTACGAGCAGAATGCCATGGCAGGGTGCGAGGGGTTGAGGATGGTGTTGGGATCTGTCGTTTGTCCAAAGCCTCGTCGTTTGGTGATTCTTAATCCCTCCATTAACGACCACATCAGACCTCTTAGATATCCTACCAAGTATGCTTTTTTTTTTCTTTTTAATTTCTGGAAATTTTTTCGTGTCCTGTAAAGAAGAAGTTTCAAAAAATTCGTTTATTTTTTTTTTAAAAAATATATATATATATATATATTTGTTCGTCTGCTAGTAATTATTCTGTGTTTCCTCTTGGTCTTGCCAGTCCTTTTCAATCCGAAGTTGGGGATTCCCAAGCCTGCACAGAACTTCTGGATACTATTCTCACTAAGGTTTCTCTCTCTTTCTGCAATTTTTTTGGTTTGGTTTTGGCTGTTATATTATGTTTCTTTTTTTTTAATTAATTTATGGTTGAAATTTTGGTTTGAAAAATAGAACTTTTGGTGACAAATTTTCTTCTTTGACTGAATAAAATATTTTGTCTTTAGCAAGAATATCCACTGATCTACGCCTTACGAAACAAGTCGATAGTTTCGTGCTTATTATGTTGATTTTTCTTGGTTTAGTGCGTGACATCAATTTCCAGTCGCAAATTTTTGTTTGAAAATTTAAGAATCGTTTACTTTTTTTCAGTATTATTGTTAACCCAAAAAAAAAAAAAAAAGAGAAAAGATAACAAGTAATTGAAGGCTAAACTTTGTTTTTGGCGTCAAGCTAAGACTTTTTTCATGAATTTTAATGGCAGGGAAATTGTGCAGAGATTCACAACAAGCAAGTAGCTTCATCTCCACCGTATTTCTCCGGATCTCCACCAAGCAGGGCTTCAAATCCTGTAATCCAAGATGAGCAGTTTGGCAATGGGAAGGTGGGTCTTGTATACGCAACACCACCATCGCCATCTTCGGCCCGCAAAGGTGGCTTTGCTCGGATGAAATTTGGGCACAAGCCAGCGGCTGTTCGCATTGAAGGGTTTGATTGCCTCAGCAGAGACCGCAGAAATTGCAGCATCTCTGCAGTGGCTTGACAAGGAGGATGATCATTTACCCCTCAACACAAAAATGTTTTGAGAGAAGTAAAAGGGGGCTTGAGAAGAACAGAAGAGAGGGAGAGAAAAATCTTTAGTCTTGTAATATTTGTGTATATAAGGGTCAGGTTTATGCAAGTTTCTGGTTGGGTCTGCTGATGATTTAGTTTTTTGTGTCGTAACCCCAAAGATGTATATGTAAAGTAAGGTAAGGTCATGAGAGTTTTTCCCATTTTGATAAGAAATAAAGAGAGAGCTAAAGAGGAAGGTCTTGGTAGAGTTTGTCCACTTTTTGTTTTGTTGGGAGTCTGATCTGCAGACTCCTTAAGAGGATGTCCCTTCATTGGACAAGAGTCTGTAATCGAAAACAATCTTTTGAGTCTTTTGTTTCTCATACCATCCTTTGTAATTTGTGAAGAAAGGTCGAGGAAATGGGGACTTAAAATATTTTGGCATTATTGTTACTTTTCTTCTTTGGTGGGTACCCATTGTTTTGGTGCCTCTCTTTTGATTATGGCTAATAAACAAGTCTTGTACAGACAAAGCACGTGGTCTTAAATACAACAATACCCAGTCGTCGTAATGTATTGTGTATATAAAGGAATGAAACTTTGAATTTTGTGAATAGAATGTTGTGTGTGTGTATTCATAAATTTGCAATTGGGATAAATAAAGTAGCAGAAGTGTATTCGTTAAGAGTGCAACTGTATGACGAATTGGAATAATCCCCTAGGCGGCAGTGTTAAACTTGTCATATTTGATATTGTCGGCGGCGTCAAGAGCTTGTTTGGTAGGATGTAAAAAGTGGAGGAGGGGAAGGGGATGGAGGAATTTGTTGAAGAATTTAGGGATTTATGATATTTACAAGGTGATAAAAGAGGGAATGGAAAGGTCAATGGACAAATCCTGCAAACATTTCTCAATTTTAATATCAAAGATGAGATTTTTTTTTCTCTTTTTTGGTAAGTTACATAATGTGTTTTTTATTTATGTTTTGGGCAAATTTCATAAATAATTTCTAAGGTTTATTTTTTAGGCTTATCGTAATTCCTCATGTTTAAAAAGTATATTTGATTCATAATCTATTAATTTTTTTTAGTTTGGGTATTTCTGTTCATCATGTGTTAAATATTTAATGAAAAGTGTCTCATTTTGATCTTTGATCTTATTACTTTATTTTATTTTTGGTCTCTCCATTAGCATAGGTTAAGAACTAAAGTATGATATTTTAAAAGTTTGTCATTAACCAACGAGGAATTAAAACTCCAAGAAAGTAATATATTGGGGATTATAGTGGAACTTTTTAAACGTAAGAGATTAAAGTGGGATTAAGGATAAACTTAGACAAATTATTTATAGGAGTAACTCTTATTTTTCTATTAATAAACGTAGCCTAATGTTAAGTAGTAAGTAACGTCGAGCAAGGGTTTGCTTTTCTATTCATATTCAATTTGTTCATAACACTAAGAGACAAACATACAGAGACACATCACTATCTACATAGTTATGAATTTTTAAAAATATAAATAACAATCGGTAATGCTATCATCGTTGAGTTGATCGCCAGGACTTACAAATGAAAGTACACAACTTATCTAGCTACTAATTGTACATATTAACAATGATACGCAAATGGAAAAATTTTATAATGAACATCATGAATATCAGAATCTACATCTCTCAAAATTCCATAAATTTGGTACTTGCTAAAATAACTGCTTTGTTTACGTTCTTTTACGCTTTATAATTTAAATTTTAGTTTCATGACGTTCATAATATGTATCATTTTTCTTTTAATAGCATCGTGATAAAATACTCTTAAATCTCTCTCTCTCTCTCTTTGATGTAATTGATCATCTTTTGTTGTATTATTTTTTCCTAATAGAAAAAAGATTTGTGGTGTCTTATTACCCTCACGTCCCCAGTTAGCACATTAAAAAAAATTTACTGAGATCACAGGTAGAATAATGGATCATAGAACTACTGAGATCATAAGTAGAACAATGGATCATAGAACCTCCTACATCACAGTGGTCCAAGCCATATTTGACAGGTCCACTAAAAGGTAATTTGTAGCCTCATTTGGACAAGGGGAATTAATTACAGGATGATACGAGAAAGAGCCTTGATAGGTCATTATTTTACTGTCATGTCACTACCATCGGTGGTTTTTGTTATATTATTTAATAGACGCAAAATGATCACACCACATGTTCCATTAGCCTCACTAATCTTAGATAACACTTTTCAGCAACAAGGGTTAATTTCACATTTAGCCCTTGAATTATGCCAACTTTTCTATTTTTGTCTTTAAATTTTAAAACGTAACAAATCATGCCTTTGCTTGTACCGTTATTAAATCCTTAATATTGACAAAATTGAGCCAATAATTTCACTTATGACCTATAAACTATACAATTTGTCCTATTTTTGGCTCATGAATTTTAAACTATAACAAATTACATCCTTAAACTATGAAACTTGCTCTATTTTGGCCATTTCATTTCTAAATGCGTTATATAATAACGGATTAAGCCACAGCTCTATGGACTAGATCAATTAATTATAAATTGATGGTCGAGATTAAACCTTTTGTTATTAAATTTCATGTATCTCAGACTTATAGATAGAGTGTTTCATAGACAATGTATAATTTTGTTGACATAAAATTTACAAAAATTTTGAGGTTTTTCTAGTGTTTATTGAGTCCAATGAAGCGAAGTATTTATTATTATGTTATTAGCATAATTTTCAACCTAAAATTTAATTATAAAAACGACAAGTACGTTATATTGTAGTCTTTATGTGTTGTTGGTGTTTCAAAAAACGCCTGGAATTGAAAATATTGGTTTGAAAACAGTAGCATGTGAGAGTTTTATACTATAGTAACTTTTTTTTTAACTGTAGTTGCTTATACTATTTGTTGGTTGGAACCGTTGGTTCTAACTGAGATGCCAAACAACCGCTTTGTAAACGTACCCATATATCTAAGTGTTTTTTCTTATTTGTTAATTGTTGTATCGCCCAAAATAATTTTTTAAACTTAGACCTTTGCAGTATAAAAAGGTTGTCGTATTCATAAAGAGGTGGGTTTTTGTAAGACTGAAAATTTTTTGTTTAACATTGAAAAGGATTTTTCAAGATAAAACTTAAAATGAAAACAAATGTTTTTAACAAATTTTAAAATAAGATTTTTAAAACATAAAATTAAAATAGTCAAGCTTCAAGAATCCCTTGTATGCTTTCGTAACTGATATGAAATTTTAACTCTAAATAATTATCTAAAACATTTGATTTATTATATCTTTTCTTATTAATTGTAAGAACTTTTACTAATTTTACAAGTCAACCAAAAGCAACAACATAGCAAGTTACAATTGTTAGACATGTATGCCCTAAGGAGTAAAAATGTAATACGTTTTTGGAGACATTTTTATCAATAAAGAATTTATTCTTTTATATATACCAAATCTTGTCCTCTTTACGTTCATATTTGTTGAATGTATGATAAGCAAACAGTAGTCTGAGACTGTCAATCTAAACCTTAAGAATTGGACATATGATGGACTGATTATGCGGAAGACACGATTCTTAAGGTGACGGTCTAAAACATATGATCCGCAATCGAGGGAATAAAGTTGGGCGCTTTATTCATGAAAAGATTGTTATGTTGTCTATATCCCTTTTGGGAGATGGTTTGTCATGACCATCAGAGTTGGACTCCGTGAATAGAAACATTGGCACGTTGTCATAAGTGACGATGTGTTGGATCGGAACATAAAGTGAATTGATTTGGATTAATAATTTTGTCTTGGCAAATCGATTCACTTTAGACAATTATTTGTATTGTATCTTAATCCTGAGATGAATAGTGGGCCCGTTGTCTCGACTTGTGTCTTTTGTTGTACCAATGGGTGACTTCCACATCTCTATAGTGGTATGCATGCCGGTACGTTGGAGGCATGACTCTTGATAGCGTAGACTTGTTATTCATAGATATGGAATCCATAGCTCCTCTTTAGGAGTAATGGTATCCTCTTATATGCGTTGTCCTGTAATTGGAAAACTAGAGCGCTCAACCATTTGGATACATAGGTGTAAGCGAATGGTATACTATCTTTGGATGGTAAGTTTTCTAATGGTGAGATAATGAAACGTAAGATAAAAATAATCGGGAAGGTAAGACAGAACTTGTCCTTAAGCTGATTATAGATTATCATATGGGGATACGATACACTTTGATATGTCATGGAGACTTAGCTACACGAGCTTCGTAATTCTATAGAGTTCGAGAGTGCAGCTCCAAGCTTTTAGTGGAGTAGTGTTGGAGTTGATAATTGTGAAATGTATATCTGGGATATTGGGTTTCATAATTATCATGAGCTTGAATTTTATAGGTCCATTTTGGTCCCCTTTGCTAGCTCACAAAATCCTGTAACGACACGACGTGCTTTTCCAATAATTGGTGACTTATGTCGGATTTATCATATTGGTTTAAAATTTGTAAGAATCAAATAATTCATGTCTGTTTATCAGTTGAATTAATTTTGTAAGAAATTAGTTCAAGATAAACTTGTTGAATTATTGCGATCAGATAATTCTTGTCTGTTTATCGGATGATTTAATTTTGGACAAATTAGAACAAGATAAACTTGTAGAATTATTGTGAATTGATTTATTTTCTTAGAGATTATCTTGATAAAGTTTGTTTTGATTAGATAACTTCTCTATTGGGTTATTTGAATCAAAACTGAGACTTTATCCTTTAGAATCTCAGGTGGAAAATAAAAGATTCGCGGAGGTTTTTTCTAGGGAGTTCGGCCTGCCGGATGACGTGGTCGGCCTGCCAAACTGGCCTGTTCGACCTGCCGATCAGCGGAGATAAGATTACGCGTTTTCACGTAGATCTTATTAGATATTGATCCGAACTTCATTCTGTTTCGAGTTTTTGAGACCTAATCTGATATAGACTGACCCCAGGACCAATAGGTATAAAAAGGGAGTGAGTCACATGATTTACTCAGATCAATTTGAGAGATTAAGAGTGATACTCTTCTAGTGAGCATCTGAAAACTCCCTGAGAGCTTTTGTTCACAAATCACGAACACTAGCTTTGGGTTCTCTCTATTAGTTAAAAGGAGAGTCACCGGTGGAAGAGCTGTACGTGTGAGCCCACACTCACTCCGATTGTGGATAGAGAATAGCAAAGAAGACCAGTTGGTTGAGGCTCTACTGGAACGTTACTTCTCTACACGGATTGCGGAGGTTATTCGGCACACTGAGGTTAGTAAGATTTGTTTAATTTATACATATAACATGTCAAACTTGTGTTTTAGAAATTACTCTGATGAAAAATTTTTAAAATTTCGTTGCGCACTTTGTTTCCAACAATTGGTATCAGAGCCGAGGTTTTTACATAAATTTGCAAGTTTGTGATCATGTTATATACATAAATTTTGCTATCTTAATCTCTCCTATGCTTGAATTGAATTTTATAGAGAGATAGCACTCTAGGTTTCTATATAATATATATGTTGTCATGGATTATGTGGTGAATGTTTATTAATTAATTATGGTTGATTAAATCGTTGTTTAATTATTTATTTATTAATTAATTCATACCGGTTATGGTTCCTTAGAGGTTAGAATGTGTATCTAGGCTTTTCATGTAATTAGATGGCGGACTATCATCTCCGTCTAGGAATTGTTATTTAATTTTTAATTTGTAAGAATTTTGTAATTAAATAATTGTTCGGAGAAGACGGAACGAGAAGTCGGATCTTAAAAATTGATGATGGCGCCTCCAGGTATTTCCTGAGTCTCTAATTTTTATGTTTTTGAATTGTTGAAAATAAAATTGATGAATTGCATTAAAATTGTATTTTATGGATTGAGGGTTTTCTGCTCGGTCGGCATGCCGGACCTCACAGTTCGGCAGGCCGAAGGTCAGGGATCGGCAGGCCGGACGTGTGGTCGGGCAGGCCGATAGTGGGGCAGAAAATTTGGTGCTCTGTCGGTAGGTCGAACTTTCAGTCCGACAGGTCGAACCTGCATGGATCGACAGGCCAATGTATTAGATCGACAGGCCGATGAAGCAAGACCGGCAGGCCGATCACCCAGATCGGCCTGCCGACCGAGAGCTGCCGAGTGTCCAGAAAAGGTGCAATTTTTATGGTGCAGTTTTAATTTTATTTTTGGGACGATTCTAAGAAACATTAAATTTGGATATGACCGGAAATATGAAGTATTCGATTCATACGGGATTGAAGACTTGAAGATGGATATTACATGAAGAGGGATACAACTTGAGGATTCAAGGATGAAGAATCGAAAAATGTCTCGATTATTCTCTTGTAATCTTAGTTTTCTATTCTCTAGGGTGGAACCATAACATTACGGTTATTATTATTTTATTTGTAGCTTTGCTTGATTGCTTTGCTTGTCTGCATTATAATATGATTTACCATGTATATTGATAACATGTCATATAGAATAGGGAGTGCCGCTCATATTAAAATTATTCATGCATGATTTTAAAATAAAACCTTGACTTCAAAAGATTGAGTGGGAGAAGGTTTTCGAAGAGAGAACCTAAGGCCTCCATCGTTGGTCCATAGGAAGAACATGGTGGTCCCGACCCCTAGGAAGGGATTTCTATCATGTACCAGATTGGATCTCTAAAAGGATAAGGTATTTTAGTATGATTTATGGTTGCACACCCCTAGGTGGTGATTATAAATCATGGATAAAATATTGAAACGGTGGTTATACACTCACGTTAATTTTATTATTAACCTCCCCTAGGAGCTCTGTTAATAAAATTAATGGCCAAAGAAACGATTATTAGTATATGCTGGATCATACGGGTCCTGGATGGCATATATTAATCAGGAGGGGATCCGTGTTCCTGATTGAATTTAGCATGACTCCCCTAGGAGCTTGTTGAATTCTGAGTTGGGAATTATCGTTGTAAGGTTATGATATTTTCAAGGTTTTGACACATAAACACTTTTGTATGATTTTACATGATTGTGTTATCTTACTAAATCATTATATATGTTTGCTTATGTTTGGTATATGATTCTTAATTGTAGATTGAAAATGTCTAAAAATGCTTTATCATCGATACTTGATAAAAACCAATTAACTGGTGAGAATTATAACGATTAGAAACAGAACCTGGACATCGTCCTATCCTTTGAGAAATTGAAATATGTTTTGACAACTCCTTGTCCTCCCGAGCCTATGGGAGACTCAAGTAATGAGCAATTCCAAGCGTACGACCACTAGAAAGATGCTAATGATCAGGCCCGCTGCTATGTTATGGCTAGCATGAACAACGTGTTGCAGGCTCAACATCAGGATTATGAGACTATGAAGCAGATCTTGGATAATCTTGAGGATATGTTCGGAGGCCAGGCCATAACGAAGCGGTAAGGGGCGCTTCGAAAACTCTTAAACTGTAGACAGAGACCGGGGACATCTGTAAAGGAGCACATGATGTTGGTCATGGGTTACCTCGCTGAGGCTCAAACCAATGGAGCTGACATCGATGCTGAAACTCAGATGACTATGGTCTTTGAGACTCTGTCTAAGGAATTTATTCCATTTAGAGCTACTTTTAATTTAAGCAATAGACGGGATATGACCTTGATAGAATTGATGAAACAGTTACAGGAGTTTGAACTGCTGATCAGGGAGTCTCCTGCTGGTAGTGAAGCCAACGTGGTAGCTGCTTCTGGTTCCAATCCTAACTCTGGGAATGGAAAGAAGCAACGGGCCAAGAGTGGGAAGTCTTCTATTCCTCCTACTACCAAGAGCAAGAAGAAGAAGAAGAAGAACCCAAAGAAGCTTAAGTGCTTCTTTTATTGTAAGGTCAGGCATATAAAGAAGCATTGCAAGGACTTCCTTTCCAAGGGAGGTAGGTGTGATCTTCTATATTTAGAAAGTTGTTTGGTTGAGGAATCTAGTGACATCTGGGTCATAGATTCCTGTGCAACTAATCATGTTTGTGTTTCTCTGCAGGGATTCAAAGAAACGAGAAGTCTACTTCGTGAAGACTTAACACTTCGGATGGGCGATGGATCCTTGGTCTCAGCGGAAGTAGTGGGAGATGTCCATCTTTATTTTAATAATTATAGGAATTTAATTTTACGAGATTGTTTTTATGTTCCTAAATTTAAAAGGAAATTAATTTCTGTATCTTCTTTATTTAAAGACTCCTACATGGTATCTTTTAATGAAAAGTGGTGATTCGTAAAAATAAATCTTTTATCTGTTCTGGATGGATGCAAAATAATCTATATTTTATCAAACCTAAGGGACTAAAGGGGGTTATTTTTATAACCCAAAGGAAAATAAAGTCGTGGTTTCAACTAATGCAACTTTCCTTGAGGAGAGTTACATGGACGACTTTAAAACCTCGAAGCAAAGTGGTGCTTGAGGAGTTAAGGGGTGATCCGTTCACTCTGGAGGTTCCAAACGAAATCATTCCGATCGGTGTAGAAAAACCAAACAAACCTAAACAACAACCTCAAGGGCTTCGGCGTAGTAGGAGGATCGGGCATCAACCTGAGAGGTATATGTTCAATGGGGAGGTCTTTTTGGCTGAACCGGATGAACATGACAGGGATCCTTATACTTACGCAGAAGCCATGGAGAATGTTGATTCAAGACTCTGGACAGAGGCCATGAATATAGAGATGAAGTCTATGGAGACTAATTGGGTCTGGGAGCTTGTGGATCTTCCCGAAGGGGTAAAACCCATAGGGTGTAAGTGGATCTACAAGAGGAAAAGAGGAGTGGATGGAAAGGTCGAAACCTTTAAGGTTAGACTGGTAGCTAAGGGTTATACGCAAAAGGAAGGAATCGATTATGATGAAACCTTTTCGCCTGTAGCCATGCTTAAGTCCATCCGGATTCTCTTGTCCATAGCTGCCGCTCTCGACTACGAGATTTGGCAAATGGATGTCAAGACGGCTTTCTTGAATGGCTATCTTGATGAGTTCATTTATATGGAACAACCAGACGGGTTCAAGGTCGCGGGTCAAGATGGTAAGGTTTGTAAGCTGCTAAAGTCTATTTATGGACTTAAGCAGGTTTCTCGTTCTTAGAACATAAGATTTGATCAAGTGATCAAGACTTAAGGGTTCTCACAAAATGTGGATGAACCATGTGTTTACAAACACATAAAGGATGAGAAGGTGGTTTTTCTACTGCTCTATGTAGATGACATTCCGCTTATTGGCAATGACGTTGGGGCGTTGTCATCAGTCAAATTATGGTTGACCAAGCAGTTTGACATGAAGGACTTAGGTGAGGCTAATTTTGTTCTCGGTATCCAAATTTTTTGGGATAGGAAGAACAAAATGATAGCTTTGTCTCAGGCCGGCTACATAGATAAAATTCTCAGGAGGTTTGCAATGCAGGATTCCAAGAAAGGTGGGCAACCATCTAGGTCTAGAATTACTCTTTCTAAGAAAGACTCTCCAAAGTCTTATGAAGAAAGAGAATACATGAAGAAGGTGCCTTATGCTTCGGCAGTGGGTAGTCTCATGTATGCCATGCTTTGCACACAACCGGATATTAGCTATACGGTCGGGATTGTAAGTCGATTTCAGGCAGATCCAGGACCGAACCATTGGGTTACGGTAAAGATATTTTCAAGTACATGAGAAGGACTCGATGGTATATGCTTGTGTATTCGGGTGAGGACTTGACTCCTCTAGGATACACTGATTCAGATTTTCAATCATGTCTGGATTCTAGGAAATTGACTTCAGGGTTTGTGTTTACTCTGGGTGGCAGTGCCATCAGTTGGAGAAGTGCGAAGCAAGATTGCACTTTGGATTCAACGATGGAGGCCGAGTATGTGGCGGCTAGTGATGCTTCGAGAGAAGCAGTGCGGCTCCGCAAGTTCCTTGGGGATCTTAAGATAGTTCCTGGTATGGAAAAGGCGGTATCACTGTACTGTGATAACAGTGCGGCGGTAGCTAATGCTAAGGAACCAAGATTTCATAGGAAGAGTAAGCATATTGATCGGAAGTATCATGTGATAAAGGACTTCATTGAGGGCGGGCATGTCACGGTGTGCAAGATTATGTCAGAGGACAATTTAGCTGACCTATTTACGAAGACACTTACTGGGAGAGTCTTCGAGAGGCATGTGGAAGCTATGGGGATGCGAAATTTGCTGTATTTACTCACTTAGTCCAAGTGGGAGATTGTTAGACATGTATGCCGTAAGGAGAAAAAATGTAATACGTTTTTGGAAACATTTTTATCAATAAAGAATTTATTCTTTTATATATACCAAATCTTGTCCTCTTTACGTTCATATTTGTTGAATGTATGATAAGCAAACATTAGTCTGAGATTGTCAGTCTAAACCTTAAGAATTGGGCATATGATGGACTGATTATGCAGAAGACACGATTCTTAAGGTGACGGTCTAAAACATATGATCCGCAATCGAGGGAATAAAGTTAGGCGCTTTAATCATGTAAAGATTGTTACGTTGTCTATATCCCTTTTGAGAGATGGTTTGTCTTGACTATCGGAGTTGGACTCCGTGAATAAAAACATTAGCACGTTGTCATAAGTGACGATGTGTTGGATCGGGACATAAAGTGAATTGATTTGGATTAATAATTCTGTCTTGGTAAATCGATTCACTTTAGACAGTCATTTGTATTGTATTTTAATCCTGAGATGAATAGTGGGCCCGTTGTCTCGACTTGTGTCTTTTGATGTACCAATGGGTGACTCCCACATCTCTATAGTGGTATGCATGCCGGTACGTTGGAGGCATGACTCTTGATAGCGTAGACTTGTTATTCATAGATATGGAATCCATAGCTCCTCCTTAGGAGTAATGATATCCTCTTATATGCGTTGTCCTGTAATTGAAAAACTGGAGCGCTCAACCATTTGGATACAAAGGTGTAACCGAATGGTATACTATCTTTGGATGGTAAGTTTTCTAATGGTGAGACAATGGAACGTAAGATAAAAATAATCGGGAAGGTAAGACAGAACTTGTCCTTAAGCCGATTATGGATTATCATATGGGGATACGATACACTTTGATATGTTATGGAGACTTAGCTACACGAGCTTCGTAATTCTATAAAGTTCGAGAGTGCAGCTCCAAGCTTTTAGTGGAGTAGCGTTGGAGTTGATAATTGTGAAATGTATATCTGGGATATTGGGTTTCATAATTATCATGAGCTTGAACTTTATAGGTCCATTTTGGTCCCCTTTGCTAGCTCACAAAATCCTGTAACGACACAGCGTGCTTTTTCAATAATTGGTGACCTATGTCGGATTTATCGGATTGGTTTAAAATTTGTAAGAATCAAATAATTCATGTCTTTTTATCGGTTGAATTAATTTTGTAAGAAATTAGTTCAAGATAAATTGTTGAATTATTGCGATCAGATAATTCTTGTCTGTTTATCGGATGATTTAATTTTGGACAAATTAGAACAAGATAAACTTGTAGAATTATTGTGAATTGATTTATTTTCTTAGAGATTATCTTGATAAAGTTTGTTTTGATCAGATAACTTCTCTATTAGGTTATTTGAATCAAAACTGAGACTTTATCCTTTAGAATCTCGGGTGGAAAATAAAAGATTCGTAGAGATTTTTTATCGGGAGTTCGGCCTGCCGGATGACGTGGTCGACCTGCCGAACTGGCCTGTTCGGCCTGCCGATCAGCGGAGATAAGATTATGCGTTTTCACACGGATCTTATTAGATATTGATCCGAAATTGATTCTGTTTCGAGTTTTTGAGACCTAATCTGATATGGATTGACCCCAAGACCAATATGTATAAAAAGGGAGTGAGTCACATGATTTACTCAGATCAATTTGAGAGATTAAGAGTGATACTCTTCTAGTGAGCATCTGAAAACTCCTTGAGAGCTTTTGTTCACAAATCACGAACACTAGCTTTGGGTTCTCTCTATTGGTTGGAAGGAGAGTCACCGATGGAAAAGTTGTACGTGTGAGCCCACACTCACTCCGGTTGTGGATAAAGAATTGCAAAGAAGACCAGTTGGTTGAGGCTCTTCTGGAACGTTACTTCTCTACACGGGTTGCGGAGTTTCTTCGGCACACTGAGGTTAGTAAGATCTGTTTAATTTATACATATAACATGTCAAACTTGTGTTTTGAAAATTACTCTGATGAAAAAATTTTAAAATTCCGCTGTGCACTTTGTTTCCAACAACAATGCAGTAAAGATTTTTCCTATAAAAAGAGAAAAATAATTACTTCTTACTAATGATTTTGTAGACTAATTATGAAAACTATAACTGTTGTCATTGCAGTTTTAATCAACATAATTTGTAGATAAAAAAGATAATAACAAATCAAAATTATTATATTTAAATTAAATAAATTTTTACGTTAATTTCGACAACATCTCGTCTTATGAAATATCTAAAATCAACAACATAACAAGTCATATTGCAACAAATAAAACATTCCATAAAATTAAGTATTATTTCATTATTATTAATATTAATTATGCAACACAATTAAATTACATAAGAAAACAATGACTGAATTTATGTAAAAAGGTGCAGCATAACAATACTAATAATTATTAAAGACTTGAAAAATATAATTTTTTTCTATAAAAATGTTAACATTACAAAATAGATATACAATTGAAATCTATACCAGAATACTATGCATACAAGATTATCTTTCTGTCTCATCAAACTTTCTACACTAATTTAAGTATTATTTTATTATTTTTTATAGGATCAAGAAAGTGACCTGATAACATCTCCTCCTTAAAGGGGTTCTACTGAGTCAAAGACTCAGCAATGGAAGAAACTAAGAAGAAGGAGGAGGGCTCTTGGAAATGTTGTAGATCAAAGAAGGGGGAGAGCCCCTTTTATAGTGTGAATAAAACACTATTTATCACTTGTTTATTATTAATTTTTATTATTTTTATTTATTATTTATATTATTTTTTGTCACATCCAGCGCGGATGCAATTGAAAAAGATTTGTTTTCTTTCTCTTTTACATCCAACGAATCAACTATTATTATTATTTTATTTTTCCTCTTTCCACGCGTGAAACAGCCCTGAGGAATGTTGATTTTGGCTTGCAATTCAGAACAGCGACAGTACGGGTCAAATGCACTCTGAAGCGTTCAATGCATCGGCCAGAGCTGAAAATGCGGTTGAGATCAAGTCAACAAGTGAAGAAGTAAACCAACGTGTTTAGACCGTTGGTCAGTCAGAGGCGTCAGATCGGACGGCCAATGAAACGCGCACACGTGGAAACAACCGCGCGCGATTTGAAGCAAGAATCTGAGCAGACGACTAAGATCGATTTTGCAGCATAATCCAACGGTTCTCGTGCTGCCATATGGCATTATTTTCAATTTTTGATTTCTTATACATTTGAGGTCCCTTTCTGCATGCTTTTCCACCGTTTTGTTTCATTTTTCTTGTAAATTTTAAATCTAAAATTAAAAAAACTAAAATTAATTATTTTACAAACAAAATATTTACCATAATTTTTTTAAAAACATTTATTTTACAATAAAACACATAAAACACACTAAAACTAAATAAAAACTTCTAAAATTAACAAACCTTAGCATATATTATTTAAGACTCAAAAATATTTTTAGAAATTATTAGAAATATTATTAAAAATATTTTAAAACTAAAAACTTGTTTATAAATACTTTAAGACTCAAAATAAATTTACCACAATATTATTTTTACAATTTTGTTTATTTATAAACTAAACACATATTTAACACACTGAAATGATTCTAAAAATTAATAAAATTATTATCAAAAAGCACATTAAAACACATTTTAAAACATATTAACACACAAAGATACAAAAATACTGATTAGCACAAAATTGTTTTAATTAGAGGATTTAATGAGAAATAAGAGCATAAATAAATGTTTAAGCCTTAAAAAATGTCTAATTTTACTGTCTCATCATTAATAATTTATTTTAATTCATAATAATACAAACCAATAGAAATCAAATGATGGAGAAAATTTGGTAAAACTTCTTGAGCAAAAAAAAAAAGTAAAACTTTTATCAAAGAAATTATAAGAAGAAAAAGAAGAAGATAATATTAGTAAAACTCATGAAATGGAAAACAAAATTTAGGGATTTTGCCTTTAAAATATGTGTTAAAAACATACATAAAGCTAAAATGTCAAAATGGTCATTTGCATTCATCAACATGTAACAACTTCAGTAACAAAAGGGACAAAATGGGAAAAAAATTATTATTTAGTGGTGCATTTTATTTCGTTTTAAAGTTTAAAAGTTAAATGGGACAAGATGCATAATTTAATGGTTAAAAGTGAAATTTGATGGATATAATAATAGAAAGTTAAAAATAAGACAAGTTGAATTCTTTATGTATGTGATTTGTAAAGTTTTAAAGTTAAGAGATAAAATAAGATAAATTGTATGGCTTAAAGTTAAAAGTGAAATCAATCCCTGCAACAATATTAGGTCCATTGGGTAGTTTGCCTTTCCATATTGAATACGTACACACACGAATCTGCAAAAGAGGAGTATTCAATTTCACTTTGGGAATGGCCACGCAGAGCATTTTTTTTCAATATAATAACATCTTCTTGGAAGCGTCGTCGGAGAGGAACGAGGGGGGATGTCGTGGGGACACTTTGTTTGTTTGTGTATGGTATGGTATGGGAAAGCTTAGTTAATCATGACGTGGAGAACTGGTAGTAGGGCTGTATTTGTGAAGGGAGATTTGAATGGTCTAAAAAGGCTGACAAAAGGTCACAAAGTTAAGCAAGTAGTGGGGGCATCTTCATCGCAACTAGTTGGGCTAAAAAGCCCAAAAGGGGTTCTGCGTGTGTGTGCATTGAGTTTTGATTTTGAGAAATTTTCATAAATACTAACAATGTAAAACAACAATATGTTGCACTATATAGCTGTTACATATTATAACAGAGTTTAAATTTTAAAGTTAAAACTTTTCTCCTAAATATTTTATTATTTTTATAAATATTATATATTTGAAACTTATTATACAACTAAAAAATATTTAAAGTATTTAGAAATAAGTTGAAACTAAGAATTTAAAATAAAAGTACTATAACATTTTATATAGGAGTTTTATATTTAAATTGAAACTGATAAGTTTCAACTCAATTTACCAAACACCTTAATGATAATAGATAAGAGAGAAAGAAGAAAAGACAGTTAAGAAAGCATTAGACTTTGTCTAATTGAATTAGTTGAAAAAAAGATTTAAATCACATGCACTAATTATTTTTAAAAAAGTAGTATGAATCACTGCGTAACATATTCAAGTATGAGTAAATAAATGCAATTTTTTTAAAAAAATAAACATGACATAATATATATATATATGTATATTTTCGTTTTTTATGTGCTCTGAAGTGCTTTTTTTTTTTTTATGATTAAGGCCCTAACTAGAGGAAAATTTTATTAAAACAAGCCAAAATGGGTCAAGTATAATCAAATGTCCGAGGACCACGAACCGGCCAAGGTACTGGTGCTCTGCAGTGCATTGGAGTTTGATTTGTTTGGGTTTTTAACTAGTGGTTGAAAGATAAAGCCAGCGGTGAGCAAACGCGGATGCAGTTGTGGCAGAGCCATCCGTTGTTGTGTTTGGCTTTGCTGTCATACGGTGTGAGAACATCATTACCATGTGCTTACGCCTCTTACCGCTGCATGTCCACGCTACGCCCTACATTTTGGTATATTTTACATGCTGTCCCCTTAAAGTCATTGTCCTCTTCTCCCTTTTTATCTCCGTTGTTGCATTATAGTCCTTGCTCCTTCGGACCAGGCCCGATCAGCGGTTTAGACTCTTTCAACGTAGATGTACGGTTGATAATGCAACCACATTTCCACGTTGAAAGATGTTTTATAACTACATGAGATTATCACATTAGAAAAAGATAACAAGACAAATGGTCTAATTATATTTATTAAATTAAAATATAACTTCAATTTATGAGTAGTCTACATGTTTCAAAATAAGGCTATTAAAATTATTATCATATAATTATATAGTATAAAATATAATATTATTAAAATATTACTAAATCATTAAAGACATTTTTAAAATAATTTAAATATTGCATTGAATTTAAATTTTATAACAATAATTTGTCATGTATTGTAATTTTCTCTTTTACATTACGAAACTCAAGCAGGCCCGTTGATAGGACCCTTCAATGGTGGAACTAGAAATTTTTTTTTCAAAAGGGCCACAATAAAAGGAAAAAGGGTGTTTGACAAAGTTGATTAGAACCAACTTTTTGGTTAGGAAAGAGTGTAAAGCCTCACATGCTATAGTAAAAATGCAAAAATTTGTTATAGTAGAAAGTTGTCATATGCTACAATATTTTGAACTAAAAGGTTAGTTCTAACCAATTTTGTTAGACACCCTAAAAATTTAGAACCAAAATTACAATGCGATTATAGTTTTTAACTTTGTCCCTATTTTCCAAAATTTATCTATTTCATTGTTTTTCTTCATGAACTAAGCATATAATAGAATTTGATTCATTTTTAAAACTTATAACCCCAAAAATAAATCTTTATAGTACTATAGATGAATTTTTTTTTTAATTTATGTGGGGTTTTAAACTTTGAATATGAGTATGTTTTAAAGTAAAAAATTTGAGATATAATTGAGATATTTTTAAAAATTCTATCTTTACTATATAATTGATAAGATTTCAGGAGGAAGGAGTATAAAAAATAATGAAATATTATTTTATAGGGGCAAAATTAGAAGAAGCCAATCGGCCGCTCCTCAGCCTAAATAGCTTTGCCGCTAGGACCCACCACTTGTGAGAGAATAGAGCTATAACTCCATAAGACAAATAGTAATTTTTCTAAGAGTATCACTAGCATGCTCATTATTGTATCATCCAAAATGATTCTTTAAACGTAGACGTTTGTAGTTTAGAAAAGCTGTCATATCTACAGGGAGGTGAGTTTTTGAAATATTGAAAATTTTTTGTTCAAAATAGAAAGGGATTTTTACAAACAAAGTTTAAAAGAAAACAAATATTTTTAACAATTTTAAAGAAGATTTTAAAACATAAAATTAAAACGGTAAAGCTTATCGAGAATCCCTTGTATATTTTAGAACTGATATGAAATTTTAACTCTAAATAAATTATCTAATTTATTACATCTTTTCTCATTAATTGCAAGCATTTTACTAATTTTACAAGTCAACAAAAAGTGACGCAACCCTCTCTCCAACCTAAATTGTACATTGTCCCTAATATATAAAAACATAAAAAGTGCAACAAAATATTACCTGAATTAGCATAGCTGTAGAGATTATCTATAACAAACTTAACAAACCAAACTAAAACAAACAAAACTAAACACGCAACAATATTTTACAAACTAGGTCCTTTAAAATTATATTCCCAAGACTTTTTTTGTTCTGAAAGTCAAAAATCATGATTTTACTCAAACTCTTCAAAATGCATCTCAAAAGACCCCAAATACAAAGCATCTAATCATAATCAATTATATCCACCTTTACTCAACCATTCTGCAAGAATTAATTTTCAAATTCATTTTCAACCCTTTTTTAAATAAAAATTAAGCGGAAAACAAAATAAGAAACCAAAGAGCAAAAATAAATATATACAAAAGAGAGTGAAAGAAACTACTCAGGGCTGGTAAATCGGGCCACAAAATTGACCTGTTCGGACTTAGTTATCTATTCTATGTAGCTTTTTAGTTTGGCCATTTACTCTGATTATCCTTCCATCATTCGGATCTTCAATTTTAACACTATTTGAGAAAACCTGTTTCACAATATATGGACCAGTCCATTGTGATTTCAACTTACTAGAATGAAGGTGGAGATGAGATTCATAAAGACGAACCTCTTGATTTGGCTCAAAGGTCCTCCTCAGGATCTGCTTGTCATGAAATTCTTTCATTTTTGCTTTGTAGATCAATGAATTGTCATAAATATCATTCCTTAATTCCTCAGGTTCAAAAAGTTGGAGTTTTTGTTTAATACCTACAACACTATGATCAAGTTGAGAGTTTTAATAGCCCAATAGGCTTTATGTTCAAGTTCTACATAGAAATGATAAGCTTTTCTAAAGACAACCCTATAGGGAGACATTCATAAGGAAGTCTTGTCAGCTGTATGATACACCCATAATGCGACTTGAAGACGTGAATACAATCTTGTCGATCTGGATTTGGCATTTTTTCTAAGATTTATTTGATCTCCCTATTTGCAAATTCAGCTTGATCATTTGTCTGTGGATGTTAGGCAGTCGAAACTTTATGAATCACATCGTACTTTTTCATTAGAGCTTCAAAAGGACGGTTGCAAAAATATGTGCCTTGATCATGATTATGGCACGTGGCATACCATACTTAGATAACACATTTTCTTTCAAGAACTTTATAAGAGTTACATTATAATTGGTATGGCATGCTATGGCTTCAACCCATTTTGAAACATATTCCACAGCAAGGAAGATGTATAGGTACCCAGAAAAAGGTGGAAAAGGTCCCATAAAATCTATTTCCTTGCAATCGAATATTTCTATTACAATAATTGCCTTTAGAGGCATCATATGGCGATGGGATAGAAGACCTAACTTTTGACAATTTTCATAAGTATGACAATAGTGATAGGTTCTTTGAATAAAATGGGCCAATAAAGACCACACTCCAGAATCTATGCAACAGTTTTGTTTGCGGGAAATGACAATCACATGCATCAATATGACAGAATTTTAAGACACTAAACACTTCATCTTTAGGGATGCAACGTCTCATGATTTGATCATGATAGTATTTGAAAAGGTAAAGGATCATTCCAATAAAAAGTTACATATTTCAACCAAAAGCTTTCTTTTGTTTTGTAAACTCAAAGCGGATGGAATTTCTTCAGTTGCCAAGTAATTGACAATGTGTGTATACCAGGGTAACTTGGTAACGTAGAACAGATGTTCATCAGGAAATTGCTCATGAATTGGTGGCCCATTTACAAAATCATTGAATTTCAAATGAGACAAATGGTCCCACATTCTCATTTCTTTTCTTATCATTAATAGTCAAATCAAACTCTTGGAGAAGAAGGATCTACCTGATCAGTCAAGCCTTAGCATCCTTTTCAAAAAGGAGATATTTAAGAGTTGAATGGTAAGTGAAAACAATGATTGGTGAACTAATTAGGTATGAACGAAACTTATCAAAAGCAAATACTATAGCAAGTAATTCTTTTTCAATGATTGAGTAATTCATTTGAGTGTTGTTCAAAGTTTTACTTGCGTAGTATACTACAAAAGGTTTTCCTTCCCATCGTTGACCCATAACGGCTCCTACAGCTTAATTGTTTACATCATACATTGATATCAAATGGAAAACTCCAACCAAGGGATTGCATGATAGGTACAGAGGCCAGCTTAGATATAGTGTTTAGAAGGATTCTTTACATTCTTATGTCCATTCCAACACTGCATTTTTCAATAGGAGGTTACACAATGGTCTTGAAATGGCTGAAAATTTCTCAATGAACCTCCAATAAAATCCAGCATGTCTAAGAAAAAATCAAACATCTCTAACAGTCTTAGGAGTGACCATGTTTGAAATAAGTTCAATCTTAACTGGATCTACTTCAATCCCTCTTTCAAAGACAATATGTCCAAGAATTATGCTAGATGGATCCATAAATTGACATTTTCCCTAATTTCAAATGAGGCCTTTTTCTTCACATCTTTTCAAAATAGCTTCCAAGTTTAGCAGACAAGTGTCAAAAGAATCAATGAAGATAGTTAAATCATCCACAAAAACTTTCAAAATCTTCTCAACCATGTCACAGAACATGCTCATCATATATCTTTGAAATATAGTTGGAGTGTTACAAAGTCCAAATGGCATACGCCAAAAAGCATAAGTATCAAAAGAACATGTAAACGTGATCTTTTCTTGATCTTCTAATGCTATCTCTATCAGATAGTGTCCTAAATATCCATCGAGCAAGCAATAAAAAAGATAACTAGCTACAAGTTCTAAAATTTGATCAATGGATAGGAATAGGAAATGCTTTTTTAAAGTGGCACATTCATGATAATCAATCCATAAATGCCATCCAGTGACAACTCTTGTAGGAACAAGATCTCCTTTTTCATTCTTTATCACAGTTACACTTGACTTCTTAGGTAAAACTTGAGTTAGACTAACTCATTTACTGTCTGCAATGGGGTAAATGATACCTGTATTTAACAACTTCAAAACCTCATTCTTCATAACTTCTTTCATTGTTGTGTTTAGCCTTATTTGAAAGTCTTTTTTTGGAATAGCACCTTCTTCCAAATGAATATGATGAGAGCAAATAAAGGGACTAATACTCTTAATATTAGCTATTGTCTAACGTAATGCAGTTTTGTGATCACGCAACATGTTGACTAATTGTTTTTCTTGTGATTCATCAAGTTTAAATGAAATAATTACATGAAAAGAATCATCGTCTCCCAAAAATGCATGTTTTAGTTCTTCAAGAAGTTGGGCTAACTTAACTTTTGGGATTTCTTCAATAGATGGTTTTAGATTTCTCCTTCTAGCAACAACTTTTCAAAACATGGTTGCCAAAACTTTGTTCTTTGTCCAATAAATGTTTGGGAATATCAAAAATGGGATTGGGATTTTCAAGATCAGAACTTTAGAAGATTTCTTCAAGCACATAAATTATTTCAGTATAAAAACATTTATCATTGCTTTGTAATTGCTTTCCAATATGGAAGACATTCACTTCAAGAGTCATGTTTTCAAAAGAGATTATCATAAGAACATTTCTATAATTAATGAGAGCATTAGCTATAGCTAAGAAAGGTTTTCCGAGGCTGATTGGAATTTTTGATTCCATGTTTACCTTATATTAAGTGTCTAAGATAAGACAATCCACACAGCAATAGAACCTATCCACTTGCAACATAACGTCTTCAACTATTCATCGTGGTTCCTTGATGGATCGATTTGCCAATTGCAAGACCACAAATGTTGGCTTAATCAATCCAAGTCGTAGTTGCGAGTAAATCGAATAAGGCACAATATTGATGCTCTCTCCTAAGTGTAACAAAGCTTAAGTGATTTCATGGGTTCCTATGTAACAAGTGGTTCTAGGACATCTGGGATCCTTTTACTTAATTGGTGTTTTTTTTTTCTCCCTAGAACTACACTTAATTGCGCAGTCAAAAATGTGGTCTTTGTGACATGGTGCTTCCTTTTCACAGTACACAAGACTTTCATAACTTTGGTATAAGCCAATACTTGTTTGAGTA
This sequence comes from Artocarpus heterophyllus, assembly GCA_025403435.1. Lineage (NCBI taxonomy): Eukaryota > Viridiplantae > Streptophyta > Magnoliopsida > Rosales > Moraceae > Artocarpus > Artocarpus heterophyllus. Next base: position 176,451 of record JAJQZP010000429.1, read on the forward strand.
TTTGCAACAGAGGAAGGTCGATCTGAACTTATTTTAAGTGTTCTAAGAATTGTTCATAATTTTCCAGTACTTTCAAGTGGATTGAAAAGCTTTAGGGAAAGAAGCTTTCATCGAAAGCTTATTCACTTCTTCTTCTTCTCTTTAGAGAACAATTTTTTCACTACTCACATTCGCGATGTTTGATGAATTTTCCAATAATTTACCGCTGCAAGTGGCAACATGACTAACCTCTTTATCATTCTTCTTTTTAGAGTTAGAGGTTTGTTTCATGTTTTGTTCTTTTAAAATGACTTGAGTTTGAGATGAACATTTTTCAGTCAAGCTATTTCATTAAGGTTTCCTAAGTCTGAAGCTTTAGCATTAACCCTAAGTGTTTCTTTTTTTAATTTTTTAATTTTTTTTAACTTTTTTCGTTTTAGTTTTTAATTTTTGAATCTACAAGGAAAAGACAAGATGCTTACCTTTTCTTTATCCAGGGAGAATAAAGCAGTGAATGAAAAACTTTAGCCTCGTTTATTTTGTAGATTTTGAGAATTAATGCTTTAAGGATGTTCTCATGAAAGACTGGTGGGGCAAAGCCTCCTTAAAAATGAATCTCCTAGTCAGAATAATGTTCCCATAAGGACTGGTGTTGGGAGAATCTCCAAAAGTAACTAATTATAGGAAAGGTTTTCGAACCGTACCAACCTCTAGACAAAACTTCCTCAAAGTATAGTTTTCACAAAACTACAATTTATTTTATGAAAAATCTAGCTCTAAAACTTTATGAAATTTTATTTCTAAGTTCGAGACCTAAATCTAAACCTAAAATTAACAAACAACAATATTATATGAACTATAATTAAAAAAGAAAATATTTTTTTACTTTTCAAATTTTTTTAACCTATGTGAATACTAATTAATTAACCTAGAAATTAAAATGACAATATTTACAATATTTATAAGATAAAGAGATAGTTTTAAGATGGAAAAGATAATAACAAATAAAAGTTATTATACTTGAATGGAATAAATTAATTTTGACAGAGCCTTGTCATATGAAATATCTAAAATCAACAACATAACAAGTCATATTATAGTAAAAGACATTCCATAAAATTAAGCATAGTTTTATTATTATTAATATTAATTATGCAACACAATTAAATTACATAAACAAAGTATGGCTGAATTTATATAAAAATGGACAGCATAACAGAACTAATAATAATATCTAAAAACTTGAAAAATTTAATTTATTCTATAAAAACATAAACCTTATATCACATGTATAGATTTAAAATATGTACCAAATTACTATGTATACAAGATTATCTTTCTGCTTCACTGAACTTTCTACTCTAATTTGGGCATTATTTTATTATAAAAAATGAGATCGGAGGAGTACCCTAACAATATTTCTTCCTAAAAATAGGATACCGCTGAGTCAAAAACTCAACAGTTGAAAAAAAGAAAGAAAGAAAGAACTGAAGGTCAAAATGACTATGAGGGGTGAATAAGGGGAATAAGGCACCATTACCTATAGTAATAGAAAAAAATACTATTCATGTATTTTTTTATTAATATTTTATTATTTTATTTATTTATTTTATTCTATTTTTATTAATCTCTCCCTTTGTTTTTTTTTTTTTTTTAATTTAGCTGCCTTACTAGATAATCTAGATTCAGCTACATTGATTGTTGTTTCTATTTTAGATTTTTTTTCTTTCTTTCATACGAGAATTAGCTTGTTAGTATGTTGATTTGGTGTTGGAACCGAATGCTTTGCCCGCACCAATCAGACGCACTTGAGCCCTCGGATCACTGATCGAAGACTGAAGGAAGGACACAGATTAAGTCAATATGAAGTAAAGTAAACTGCTTCTTCTTGATTGCTGGATAAGTCAAAACGAGCTGATCTAACGACTAGAGAAGGGAGCGCACATGGGAGCGTCTGCTGCGAATCCCGAGACTAATTCTAACTTAGTGGGGGATAGTTGGCAACATATGGATAGTCCAGATTGATGTGGCTATGCGATTCAATGGCTCTCATGTTGCCACGTGTCATTTCTTTTTTCAATTTTGGATCTTTTTTGAATTCTTGTACATTTGAGGTTTTTTTTTTTTTTTTTTGCTTATTTTACGTTGTTTTGCTTCGTTTTTCCTCTAGATTTTAAATCTAAAATTTACAAACACACAAAATAAATTATTTTACAAACAAAACATTTACAATAATTTGAAAAATATTTATTTTACAATTAAACACACAGAACACACTAAAAATAAATAAAAGCTTCTAAAATTTGTTAACCTTATAAGATGTATTATTTAAGACCGGGGAATATTTTTATAAATTATTAGAAATATTATAAAACATAATTACAAACTAAAAAGTTATTTATAAACATTTTAATACTAAAAATAAAATCATACAATATTATTTTAACGGTTTTGATTATTTTCAAACTAATTAATCATCAAAAGCACACAAAAATGATTCTAAAAATTATTAAAAATATTAATAAACATAAGAGCGCACTAAAAACATATATTTAAATATATTTACACACTAAAGCACAAAAATATCAATTAACACAAAAATGTCATTAATTAGAAGATTTAATGAGAAATAAAAGCATAAATAAGTGATTCTATCCTTGTAAAATATACATTTTTTCAATCTTATCAGGCCTTCTAACCAGCTTATTGCTAGTCTTTAGCAATTAAAGTGATAAAATTTTGAAACAATTTACGGAATATCCACACAATGCATACCATTTAACTCTAATTTGATTAACCTAAGTAGATAGACTAACCAACAAAAATATTATTTGAATAATTTAAATAGTATTTAACAAAATGTATGCAAGCCTGACTTAGTGGGAAAATGGATAATATATAATTATAAATTTTTTTAAAAAAACTAAGAATAAAATTGTTAAGATATTTTACTTCAAATCACGTCTGCAAACAGCAACACTTCAAATTTATAGATTAGAACAATTAACAAGAGAAACTTAAAACAAAAATATATACAAAAATTAAACAAACTTTACAGTTGTAGATAGTATAATGTCTGACTCCCTAAAGGTTTTTCCATAACTCATTTAACAAGCTTTAGGTTAGTAAATCTTAGTCCAATTGGCCTAAGGTATTAGGTGTTGAAGCACCCTTTACAACTTACTTACTCAAATTAAAGAGGCTTCGAAACCAAACTTATCCAACTTTATTAATTAATTTATATACTTTATACTTTATTTATGTACACTTTCTTTTTTATTTCTTTTATATTTTCTCTTTTTTCAAACTTTGATTTATCATTTAATATAATTAATTAATTTTGAAAATGTCACTGCCCTTAGTTGTTCATTTTCATAGAATAACAAAACTCAAATATTCATAGTTTTGGTTTACCACCACAAATAAGTATTATAGTACATGTGTGAAAAGAATGACTTATAAACACTTTGAAAATAAACATATAAAAATGTCAAATAAAACCAAAGTTTTGAGAGTCCATAAGGTTTAAAAAATTCAAAGAATAAAAAAATGATATTACATTAATATGAAATTCAGAAATTAAAACAAAATAATAACACATTAACTACTAAGAAACTAATATTTAAAATTTACAACTAATAAAAACTCATAAAACGACACACAAAAATGGAAAATTTTTACAAAACACAAAAATTTTTATCACCTAGCATACTTTATACTTTACAGATTAGCATATCATTGCTCTAACATTTCATGACTCACGATAAAATCCTACTTATATATTAGCTTTTATAGAATTTTTTTTTATGTTTCATTCATGTTTTAAATATGTAATGTATTTTTCTTGTTGTTTTATTATTTCCAAAATATAAATAAGAAGTATTGAGTTTTAAATAAACATACGTACAATCCATATTTTTTTTTACTGATATTTCTATCAATATTGATAATTACTCTAGATTTAGATTACAGATATTTTCACCGATATTGATATTCTTATTCTTGGTTTTTATTGTTCGTATTTAATTATTCCTGCCGAGAAATATACATATCAACATCATGTTTTATTGGATGTCTTTATAGTATTTTGTTAAATTCGAATAATGTAAATCCAACCTAATCTAAGAAGAAGATGAACCACATGTATTAAAAGAAGTCAAGTTCTCTCTTGATTGAAATTCCTAAATTTCGTGGATACTATAAATAAAATTAAATTCCCAATTTCACTTCTAAACATAAGTAAACATTAGATGAGAAGTATTTTTTTTATTTTCTTTCCTTCTTAAATATTTGTTCCATTTATAGAATGGGCAGTAAACATGTCTCTAGTGTATATTTGATTTATGAATTTAAATTAATGATAACAAAAATATACAATATTTGAAATATTTGCTTATTTTTTAAAATTAGCAAAATTAAGTATTTTGTTACTTGCGCACAAAAAATTATATAGCCTATTTGGAAGCATCAGTTCAGTCCAACTCATTCTAATTTGAACTAGTTTTACTACTGTTTTCTCTCACAAAATTTAAATTACTATAGTGTTTCAAATTTGACCTTATCAATTCGAACCGACGATCTAAACGTAACAACTGTCCTTTGTATTTTAGAAATTCAAAAGGTATGCCATTTATTTTTGCATTGCCTTAGCGATTTTTAGTTTATGGGCACTCTTAAAGATTGCATTTTTTAATTTGAGAAAATGTACGAAGATGAACTTGGTTAGGGGTGAATATCCGATGGATTGAGTGGGTTTTATTGAAAATCTCAACCAACCCAATCAACATTTGGGTGGCTTAAATTTAAACTTAACCCATCCAATCATTCAAAATTCAAAACTAACTCACCCCATTAAAGTTTGGGCAGATAAGTCGGGTTGAGTAATATAAAAAAAAAAATCAAAACTAACAATTCAAACAAAAATGAATCAAAAAGCTAAAATTCATAAGGTATTGATCTTATAAAGATCTAAAATTATCTCAATAAGTTAAAATCAACATAAAGATAAAGGCTTCACAATGCAAATTCAAATTAAATACATTATGTCATAAACTAACAAATAAATCATAATAGAAACCAATACAACAAAAATACTAAAAAAATCAATCATTGTACTACATATTTGTCAATCTCTAATTTCAAGTAATTCCACTCAAACATGCTCTATATTTGTAATGCAAGATCTATTACTTGACATAAATCATAATAAGCTTCCATTTATTAATGTAAATATAAAACAAATAATACACGTAAACTTTTTGTTAAAATACATTTCACTTGTCAAAAATACAAGCAAGAGCATTTATAAAAAAAAATTGAAAAAAAAAGAAGAACCAAAATAATACACATGTGCTAAAAATAATATATGTCAAAATGTATTTTTCAATTTTGTGTATATGTAACCTAGGTATTAAAAGTACACACACACACACACACACACACACACACATATATATATATATATATATGAGAATAGTTTAGGTAGGTTTGGATTAGGATGGGTTGGGAATATTCCAACCTAAACCCACCAAATGATAACTCTAGTTGGGTTGGGTTGAGTTGAATTACTGATCTACGGATGGCAACAAGTCAGGGCCGGGGCGAGTATGCTTCCCCAACCCCCATACCCTACTATTATTTTGTCTCCCACACCCACCCCAACATCTGCATAATTTAAAGCGGGGTGGGGAATCCCCGTTAGGAGAGCTATCCTCATTCCCTACCTGTTAACCCATTTAGAGTTTTAGAGTTGTTACAAAATAATAAACTTGAATCAAATTCCATTAAGTAAATTGTAAAAAGCAACGTGATCACTTATGTCTTATAAAATAAACCTTAAACAAAATCCAAACTCCATCAATACGAAAACCAAATTTATAAAATGAACCAAAACATTAAAATACCAAAAGTTTTTTTTTTCTTTTCATATTTTCTTCATAGCTTCATGCGAACTCCACTTTACATCTGCGTCCCTTACATACATATACAAAAATACACACACACACACACACATGTAAGAAAAATAAAGAAAATTTAATCGGGGCCAAGGCAGGGGTAGGGGTGAGGGAGCTTCCTTAGCCCCCGACTCGGGGGTTAATTTTAACCCCCATACCCGCCTCTCACGGCCATATGGTCTCCCCATACTCGTCCCTAATAGGGCGGGTACCTGTACCCACAGGTAAGAATGCCATTTATATACTCATCGGGTTCGGGTTATCTCGGGTCGAGCTGAGTTGGGTTAGTTAATTGAATTGTCGGGATTTTTATTTACCCTTAAATGTGGTATTTGACAATGTTGGTTGAAATCATTGATTTAAATCAATAATCGTACAAAGCTCTCATATAGTACAATGCTTGAATTTGGTTCAAACCAAAGTTCTCAAATACACTAGAATTGCAAAGAGAGTATTGGTCTTAATTCAGATTTTGAAACACCATGCACAAACAGCACCAGTTGAACTATGAAGATTCATGTGCTCCACGTGATTGTTAGGTGTCTATCACTACCGTCGTCGTCTTACGACGAAATCGAGCGCATCCGAGCTTAACTTTTCCTTTTTTTTTTTGTTCATCGAAGTAGTTGTTTTGTCACGAAGCAGAAGATAGATTCGCCTATGGACATTCCATTGCCATATAATTAAAAGCTCTATTAAAAAACAAGACGAATTTTACAAATTCATTTTTTCCCAACAAGTACTTATACAAAACTGGCTTGATATTCCCAAAAAGAATTAATACAAACCTGGCCACCAGGAGAGACAGATGAGGTTTAAGGGAAACGAGAAACTTGTTAATGTTTCATAACAAAAAAGAAAAAAAAAATGAAAACAGATTGAGAACTCTACATACGTATTTTATACTAACTAGGGAAGAAAAAAGGCAAGAAGAGCCCTTTCTTGACAAAAAAATGGTAACAAAAGCCTTAAATTTTACTGCCATCTTCCACTGGGAGGCTTGGCTGAAAGAGAGCCGGAACTTGGAGTTCTCTTTATACCTGAAAAGAGCAATTGTGGCAAAATTTTGGGAAGATAAGATAACAACCAATGTGGATAAACTAAAATCTACTAAAATCTCACGTACTTGATGAAGCCTTGGAGGTGCCCTTTGACAATGAGGAAGTAATTGGCGCAGTTTGCTCGGCTTTCCGAGAGGGTCGAGAAATTTTCGAGGCCGCTCCGGGCCTACATCAGGAAAATTATGCTTGCTTAGAATCATATGTAGCACAGTTCAGAATTATAGGGGATTCAACAATTGAGCAAAATAAGTAGGAAAAAAAAAAAAAAGATAAGTAAAAAGTTTTAGTCTTTCGCAAATTGTAGTAAATCTTATGGTATAGCATCAAACAGTTTATGATAGCAATCACTCTTAATTATTTCATATCCTACACCATTCATTGCAATGTCACAAATAAAATGACAAGAATTAAGTTGACTTGAGCAAAATTAAATACAGCCGTAGCAAGAAGAACAACAAGAAAATTTCACCTATCCGAGTGATTAGACCTTGCGCCTCCTTCCGCGGATGTTACATTCTCTGCAGGGTCATCAGTTAATTCTGTTCCCACAGAAAGACCACCATCAGAATTGTCGCTTAATCTCTCCTCAAAATCTGCATCATCTCTAAATCTTAACATCTCATGATCATCCGCAGGAATGTTCTGACCTATGTCATTTCGGCATTTGAGGTCCTCCTCCTCGATTGGCTGCTGGGAATTAGCTTCTTCGGAGTAGTGCTTATTGCTATACTCCAAAGAGTTGTCATGCTGAGAAGCTGCTTTCTCAGCGGGTCCTAAGCCTTTGCTGCCACTTGACGGCTTTTGGCTTTTCTGAGGAGTCCCTCCTAAAGATTCTCTGCTTGACAACGAGCCTGAACTGCGTCTATCACCATCGGTTGCAGGATACACGTTTTTAAGATCTTTAAGCAATTGCAGTCTCTCAATCTCTTCATCCTTTTTTGCAATAGTGTTCTTTAGAGAAGCCACCTGCAGAGTCAAAAAACCTTATGTCCCCCTTTTTGGCTCATCACTGACGTTTGCTTGAACTTTGAAGTAACAAGTTAAGGTTCAATTTAGTTTTTCCACTTGGGGTAATTTACAAAATTTAGATATGGAAACATGGAAGTTTCTTCTATTCCCTGACCAAATAAAAGGAAGTTGGACATTGGCCATAAGAAAGTTACAGGAAAAGTAAAAATCTTATTAAAATTTTGAAAGTTTGGTTGATCCATTTTTAAGGTGTTTTGCATTCCAAACCATGTTATCAGTCAATCAAACCAATTCTCTGTCATTTTACAAATTTTGCGAAGGGGAGATAGATATAGCAATTTTCAAAATGATCTTTGATAGGCTTCACATGTTTGGTCCTCAAAGAAAATCACAAATAAAAGGGATATTAACAAGTTTTTTTGCAAATTTGTAATCCTGTCTAAGAAAGAGTACAACAAAAAAATAAACAAGTAAAATGTATAAGAGAAGAACCTGTTCCACTAATTCCCTAATATCCCTTCCCTCTTTGTTGCTCTTTGCAGCACCCAGCTCAACACCAGACACCCTTTCAGCAAACTTCAAAGTACTTAAAGTTTCGGAATACGAATTCACATCGGGATTAAGCTGCACGAACATAAGTGTTTTTGCTCGTCCACCTATTATAGACAAACAAGAAAAATGTAAGCAATAGGGAAATCTCATGCAAACTGTATAAATATGGCAAGAAAATACACACACACACACACACACACACACCTAGAGAGCTTTGGAGAACTTGAGTGAGCTTGCTATTTCTGTATGGAACATGAGGACTCTTTTGTGCTAGAGCAAAAATCACATCTCCAAGGGCTGATAGTGATTTGTTTATGTGTTGTGCTTCCTTAAGTCGATCTCCAGTTACTTCTGATCGATCTATTCTTTCGCTTCCCGCGAGATCTACCAGATGCAGGTTACCAAGCAAAGTAGTGCCTGTCTTCAATTCCAGCCCGCGAACATGTATAGTGACACAACTGTACACACACATCACATACATTTTTAAAAAAAAAGAAAAAGGAACTGATGGACGTGTTATTAAAAAAAACAAAAGGTGCTTGACGCTGATATTCCTTACAATTGTCTTACAGTTTATTACGACGTGTTGAACAAGGATGCTAATAAAGACTGTAGAGTAACAAACCTATGTGAGCGGCTACTTCTTTCATTAAGTGCGGTGGCACCAACAGCTCGATTCTTTAATCCAAAATCCATCAATTCTATGACATCTGAAGTTGATTTCACAGGGTACATGCTGGCATCAGGTACAGCTAACCCATTGGGTTGAGAGTGGGTCAAAATCCCAAGTGTGTGCAAATCAAGGAAAACATGAGGATTCATTCAAAGAAAACGCACTTCTAGGAAGAAAAATCTCATATTAAAAAAAAATTGCTTATAGCCAACAACAAAGATGGAGAGTAGTACAGAAGAAAAGGATATTTTTTCTGAGCGCCATCACTTGATAGCAAATCCCTCACTTGCTCATTGTATATTTCAACCATTTGGACTCCAATTTCATATGTTATGGAGCTTCTTCTGTTCTCAGAGATGGTGAATAGATCATTCAAAGCTCGGTAATTTACCCCCCAGTTTTCTTTAGATGCAGCATTGGGACCAGCCTGAAAGTAACAAATCAAGAAATCCATCTCATTACAATTGTCGTACTTTGTAATTATTTTTTAACTACATCATGAACAAAGTTGGGATATGAAGAGGTGGCCTACCATTGTGTATGTCTTCCCTGAACCCGTTTGACCATAAGCTAATATGCACACATTATATCCATCAAGAACGGACCGTATCAATGGTTGTATGTCGGAAAATACCTCCGCTGCCAACAATGACAAGAGTTAGTTATATTAGTTAGGCTTTAGACCACTCATCACAAGACAGAAATAACACCAAATTAAGATAAAACAAAATGAAAAGAATGTAGAAGAAAACCTTGAGTTGAGGATGGACCAAAGACCTTGTTAAACTTGAAAAACCGGTGGCCATCTTTCCCCGGTTTGGAGGGGTTTGCAATCATCAACTCCCCGTTTTCACCCATATTTCCTATGGTTGTCTTTTTTTCTTTTTGTCCCGGTAAGAATGGCCTTATCCGACAATAGACTCTAATGTTTCCTTTTCAAAGAAAATAAATAGGTAAACTGAAATAGTGCATTAGATATATATAATAGAATAAGCTAAAGATCATTTATGTAGTATCACCCTTTAACTCTTGAAGTTCATCAAACATCTTCCGGTTCTCGGCAAGAAGCGAACGGTAGTTCTGAGCTGCATCAGATAATGCTTTAAGCTTGACTTCTGAAAAATAAAGCCACAAATGAGGAGAATATTTCATCATAAACCGTACGACAATGGTGAAACTGATGCATTTTTTCTAATAGAAATTCCCACCTAAGCTACTAAATTCCTCAGCATAGCTTCTTTTTGCTTTTAGAATTTCTTGCTTGATCGAGTCAGAAGATAACCTCAACTCCTGAATTTTACACAAGTATTGCAAAATGACATTATGTTAAAATAAGAAAACAATTAGAGATAAAAGTTGATGTCTATTGAAAGCTTACTCGCAGTGCACCAAACTGGAATTTCATAAAGCTTTGGTAGGTGTTCTCCTTTTTACTCCAGCTTTGGCATTTAGTCTCGGAAAATGACTCTAGCTCTTTCACCTTGTTCTTTGAATCTTTCAAGAGGTGCTCAAGTTCTTGTAACCTTTGTTCAAGCTCAGATTTAGAAACCTTTGCGTCTTTTTCAAGTTCTAAGCAACGCAGGTCGTAACTCTTCTTGGTTGTTTCCAACTCTTGCTTTAATGCTGAAATTTCAAGATTGCTTTGATCCTTCTCTTTCATCAACCTGCTTAAGTTCTCATCCTCAATTTTCTTCTTTTCATCGCTATTGGTCTTCTCATTCTGCCGCAAGAGCAAGTTCATGCTATAGGATCAAAATGATTATTTACAGCCTTGAGAGTAACATATAAAGAAGATGGAAAATTACCAAAAATCCCTCTTGACTTCATCGTTAGTTTCAACTTGTCCCCAGACTTTTCAAATGTGCCAAGAATACCCCCTGAACTTGGGAAAAGTGACAAAGTTAGTCCTTCTATTCGTTTCCCGTCCAAAAACTAACAATGGACACTTTTCTCAAGTTCAGGGGCTATTGTTGGCACGTTTGAAAAGTCAGGCGGCAAGTTGATACTAGTCAAAAAGTTAGTGGTGCATTTTTGTAATTTGCCCAATAAATAAAAGAAGAGAAATGATACTACTAACGAGACAATAGTATGTTCGCTTTATTGTCCTTGAGTCATACCTTCGTTCTCTGAAGCTTATTCATGACAATCTGAAACAAATAAATTTCATTTAGTAATGAAGTAAAATATATGTAGCACACTAAAAATACCTGTGTTCCAAACTCAAATATCATACCTCACTTTCTTCATTAGTCCCAGATGCAAGAGCTTCAAGTACTCTAATTCTAGATTGGTACTTCTCTTCACGAGCCTTGAAGAGGTTGTTTTGCTGCAGGCAATAAGAAAAAATTGCACCAAGAGATTGGTTAAAATCGAACATTCTAAAAGAAAACATAAAGCGTTAACGATAACATGTACTACAGTTCTCAAGTGCTCTGCTTGAGTGGAGATACGCCTTTCGATCTCCTGGACAACCTTTCGCAACAAGCACGCCACACGCTGATTGAGCAACGAAGACAACAAACATCAATGAATATCTTGTTGAGCAAGGAACATGTACATAAGCGATCAAGAACACATACATGAGGTATTTCACTGTTCTTTCTTTCAACACTTTCATCCAGAATTCCATTCACAACACTCAGAAGTGACTGAGTTGGCGCATTCTGCAACAACAGATGCTGAAATGCATTAAAGAGACAATTGAACTAAAGACGTCGAGGAAAGAAACTGGGTCAAGTATCGAAGAACACGGATAAGATGCTTACATCCAAGTTGTTCGATTTCATCATCTCCGAGATTTTGGAAGCAGGAAGATCCATATAGTGTCCTTGTTTCAGTTGAAACACCTCGTGGAATTTGTGACCAACGTGATGCACTAAAGAAGCTGATGGTTCTGTGGGAAAGAGGAAGTGGCATAAAAGTTGTATTTCTGGCTAAACATAAATAAAGAATGCTGTTTACAAAATTTTTTTAACGACTGGCCTTATCACATTTCTGTTTGTCACACATTGCAATTAGTCTTGATTAATGCTCAAGTCTAAATCTCCAATAACTATGACCATTGGAAATGATTGCCTTTCAAGGGAAAAAAAAAAGAAAAAGAAAAAAGAAACATTGGAAATGATTGAGAAACATACCACATACATACCTGTCATGATGGGACTCATTAGCGTGCGCTGAAATTTCGACTCTGAAAATAATTTCCTCTTCTCTTCTTCTGATAACGGAGAAGAATAAGCGCCACGCGGGCTTTCAAGTTTCGAAGCTACATCACCCCTGGGGCTCTCAACTTCACCGTTGGTTTTTATTATTCTTTTAGAAGAATCACAACTAAGAGCTACATTTGAGTTTCCGCCACCATATTCTTTTGTTTGGTTATCCATTTTGGAATTGATGATCTACTTGGAGGGGAACTAGTTTCAAAGGTGAAATTTTAAAAGGAAAAACATTAAAAACAAATCTATGCACTCTAATATCCTCAAATAAAAAAGAAAAAACTATGTTCTAAAGAACTTGGTAAGTAAATGCAAGAGCTTGAAAAGATTGCCCTATTTTTCAGACATACTAAAATCATGTGCTGTCAATTTGAATTTGAATTAGTAATCATGGATAAAAATAATATGCAGACTTAAGTCTCTAACTGTTTTGACAGTTTTTTGCTGTAGATAATACATTAAATTTGTTAGGGGCATCTTGTTTAAAATTTAAACCTACTTTTGGCACTTAAATTATATCCAAATGTAATATTCATTCCAAAAAAAAAAAACAGACCAGCTTTTTAAGGGCAGATTCATACACTATTTAATTCCCTTGCCATTACTGCTACATAACTAATCAAAGACAATATGGTTTCCGTTGAAATGCTTGTAGAGAACCAAGAAAATTTACTGATCCGGTTCGACTAAATGGGGAAAAATAATTATTGCAGTTGGGCAGATTTTATATGTTTTTGTCTTCATGAAATTTCATATGATTCTCCAAAAAAAAAAAAAAAAAATCATGATTTTTACAGAAAAAGGATGCTTCCAACATATCTTACATATTCAAAGTTGGTCATCAACACTTGAAAAAAAAAAAAAAAAGAAGTTCCAAAAATAATGTGTTTGGTGATCAAGACTTGAAAAACAGTTGGAATAAATTTGAAAACAGTTCCTTATGAGCCAAGCAAGAGCCGTAGCTATAAAGCTTCGGCTCTGCATGTAATGGAATTTCTATGGAATGGCAAGTTACGATCAAAGCTACATTTTAATATGACAATTGTAAAAGTTGAAGCATGGCTGATGCAATTTTAAAAGAAATAATCAGGTTTAAAAAATATGCGCATTATGTACGGTTTATGTATGCACAAATACACATATATGAAATCAAAAACGTGAAAGAAAATATGTATTTATCCAGAAAATCTTCAACCAGATTCTAAGAAGCTCTATTTATATAACAATATTGAGATAAATATTCAAAAAAAATCCCAGAAACATGTTCTGAAATGGCGTTTCCCGTACATGAGGAAAAGAAATACGCATTAAATAAGTTGGCTGTTCGTATGAAACCAAAAATAGAAATCAATATAACAAAGAGAAATTAGTTTCTCACATTCATCAGGAACTACATGCATGACAAGGACAACAAAATACGGCTAAGAGATTCTATTAAAAAGTAAGTTAATTCAATAACATACCACAAAGAAAGAAAACTAATCTCCTCGGTAATCTTGATTCAATAAAATTGAAGGAAAATCTGAAATTGAAGTTAAGTGCAACAAATACCACAGAAGTTGTTTCTGTTTTAATTTATTTTCTTTATTTTATTTTATTTTTATTTAAGAATAATATTAGATTTTCGGTCTTGCCCACCAACACCGTTGGTATTGAGCGAATGTGAAGGACCTGTCCACGAAAATAGGAGTGCAATACCGTGTGGAAACTTGATTAATTAGTGGTTGGGTGAAGTTTTTACATCTTCTACAATTTATTTGCGGTTAAGATTTAAGCTGCCATTCCCTTCAGGGGAAAAAAAAAAAAATCTAAGCTACCATTTATAATTCTCTCTTTTTGTTATTACTAGTAAAAGTAGGTGATCGCGTACGTTATAAATAAAAGAATCAATAGAAGAAATTTTACCTAAAATTCGAGAAGAAAAATTTTACAAATAATGGAACATGTGCATTTCTTTTATTTTGGGCCACGATATTGACTTTGTTGAGTCCAACCACATAGAGATTTACGAAATATATAATTGTGATCTTTTAGTTAATAAATTGTTTTTTATTGACAAAAAGAGGGTTTTATGAAGAGCAAAGTAGTAAGAGAAACAAATAGATCAAAAAGTATTTTTTTTGAAAAGGAAAAAAAAGATTTATACTAGTGACACAAAATTTTTTTTCAAGTGTGCAATTTTAAATTTGTTTTTGTTTATAATGGCTTTCTTATTGCTTTATCTTTTTAAAACCCTCATCTTCATTATTATGTTAGATTCTCCTTAATTGCAATGTAAGTAAGAATTGATCATATGCAAGAAGATGTGAGAAAGTTGATATTAGAGTAAGAGAGATCAATAAAGTTGAAATGAAAAGCATATGAAAGAAGAACGAAAAAGAAAAACATATGAGAGCATTTGGGTCAAGATTATGGTAGATAAATAGAGTTAAAAATAAAGAAAAGAAAAAAAGTAAAACAGTGAAAAAAAGAAAGAAATAGAAAGAAAAAAGGTGAAATAGCAAAAAAGTAAACAAACGTGAGTTCTAACTTTTTTTTTTGTTATTTATCTTTTTAAATCCTGTATTTTAGATTTATTTAACAATACACTTTCAGTTTTTTATCTCATCGAATTTATACTTTCGAATTAGATTTAATACACGATTTATAATTTTGCCCAATCATTCTTTAATTTTGACATAATAAATTACTCAAAATACCCTCAAATTAAAAGATAACTTTACAAACTTAAAAAAACTTTACACTAAGGTTTTGACTTTTAAAAATGTATAGAATACCTTCAAAAATAAGTGTTTTGTGTGTTTTTATAATTATTTTTCTTATTTTTTAAAAATTTTCATTTTTTTATCTTTTACTTAAGGATAATTTGATCATTTTAAATGTCAAAATCATCTATTGATTGAGGTAAGGTATATATTTATATATTAAATCTAATCTGAAAGTATACATTCGATGATATCAAAAACCAAAGATGTAGTTTTTAAATTAACCTAAAACAGAAGGTATAGAAAGATAAATATTCTTTCTTTTATTCGAGTTTTTATTTGTTGCTTTTTTTTCCTTTTTTTTTTCCTTTGTTCGAGTTCAATTTTTGAAAATACATTTACCAAAATGCCCTCTTAATTGTATACGTGTGCAACTCATGTCATGAGCTATTTAACAGGTGTTAGTTAAATTAGTCTTTTTTTTAGCTAAATTGAAAGGTTGGACCCACATTAGCTGAAAAAAAAAAAAAATTGGAGACTGAATTGCACCTTCTTAAAAAGGTTGGAGACCGTATGAGCAATTTACCCTTAAAGCTTAAAATTAATGCTAATTAAGGTCCAATAAATAATAAATTTTAAAAAGGCATTGATAATTTTATTCACAAAAATTTGCACCTGAGCTTTTTTTAAGAATAAAACTTATTATTTTAAGGAAAAAATTTAAACTAAAGGTATGAAAAAAAGTATAAATGATTTTAAAATTAAAAATATATTACGCTAAATTTAAAAGTCTAAGATGCATTGTAACAAGGATAAATTATATAATGGCAGTGCAATTTATTCAAGTTTTTGACTTAACCTAACAGTTTACTTCGATAGGGAGAGGAAAAGGCCAGAAAAAAAGCAGCACGATTTGCGTCGCGGCCACTTCGCAGTCTGTGACAATCTCTAAGTCTATCCTCCGCCTCTCCTCCCGTTCCGGTGGCGCAGTCCTCTGCCCCTCCTCTTTCCTTCGGTAAGTTTTTCTTCTATTGATTTTATCTGGGTCGGTCTTGTTCTCGCTTCTTGGTCGCTTTATTTTTGTGTTTTCCAGGTGTAGATTTCTCCCTGTTTCTTTTTCCTGCCTTGAATTGGAAATGGGTTTTCTGCATTTCTGTAAATTTTGACGATTTGCTTAAGGAAATTATGTTTGTCTTTTTTTTTTTTTTTCCAGGAGTGTTTTGACAATTGTTTTGCGATCATGACTCTTGATTTCTGCTTTTGCCCATTTCAAACATATGGCACTAGACTATTTTTTGGAAAGAAAATAAATAAATAAACAAGCTTGACGTGGTTGAGGAAGAACAAAAGAGCATTAATTTTGTTCCTTTTCTGGTTCAATTTTTCTGCAATAGTGCAATGAGGATCAGTTATGAGAGAAGGAAATTATGTGAATAATAACGTGATCAAAACCTTTTATGCGTTTGTAAAATGTGTCTGGCGTACGAGAAAAGCTTATTGGATAATTGGAAAGCAATGAATCTATCTCATATTGAAGTCAGACATCGCTTATTTATTTATTCTTCTTCACCCTGTCAATGCCGAAGGTGGTTGGATATTCTTGAATATACAAGAAGCTAATATTTTCTTTATTTATCTCCCTCTCTTTGTTGTGAGTTAAATTGTCATATTTCAATTTATTTTGGTTATTCTCTTGAATTGTTAGGAACTTATGATCTGTTTTTGATTTTTTTGTTTTTAATAGAAGGTTTTAAAGTAAATCCTGAGCCATGTAGTGCTACTGCTGATGTTCCTGTTGTGTTGGATGAGGGGAGTGGTCTGGAAGCTAAAGCTAATTCAAACTTCTGTCCGCTTTATATATTTTGAAATGCTTTCGATGGGTGGTTCTGTTGTTAATTATCATGGAAATTTGGAGCATTTATGTTATTCTTATTTACACAAGTTATATGCTTGATTTATTAGCTCTAATTAATGGGTCATTTTCGTGTCATGCCACCACAGCTTGTTTAATAAACATATTGTCATATTGTGTGATTAATGTTTCATGTTGTGTTTTTGTTTTTAAAATATTTATTAATCGTATCATGTTCGTGTGTAGAGTAGTTAGGTCGTGTCATAAACCTGAGCACATGCAAACATGAATTGCTAGCCGTACCTGAAAATTGTTGCATTCTCGAGAAATTTATGTTCTTTTTCTTTCTCTGCCTCTGTCTCTCCCTGTCGCTCTCTCTCTCTCTCTCTTTTTTCTATATATATATATATATATATATATATATATGTATGTATGTATGTATGTATGTATGTATGTACGTATGTATGTATGTGTGTGTGTGTGTGTGCGTGTGTGTGTGTGTGTGTATGTATATGTATATATCAAATTTTGAGCTTTATTCTTTTTTTCTTTTGGGGACAGGAAGATGCTGAATCACTTTTGGATTGCTTTGCTTTTGGTGGTCTCCTGGCATGTTTGTGTTCTAGATGCCAGTGCAGGTGACGCGGATCCACGTTACAGGTTTTTTTTTTCTTTCATTTGAGTGGAGTTTATGTTTTTGGGAATAAGTAGTCAAGATTCTGTCATCTACAAGATTGAAAATGAGATGAGCAAGATTGTTGTATGCCGTGAAACTCCTGGCGACTCAAAATTTTATGGAAAAATCTCAACTTTTTGCATTCACATCTTTTAGTTGATGCGTTATAATTGCTTTTGGGTGTGTTGAGTGGAAGTTGGAATGCCTTTTTGTTTTTTTGTTTCTTTTATTCTTGTTTGAGGCTCAAACTAGATGTTAGAAATTAGTATATGTTGTCCATTTTACTGTAACTTTTTTCTAATAATTGGGTCGTTTGAATGTGAAGAATCTCAACTTTTTGGATACATATCTTTTTGGCACCCACTATAGATGTTAGAGATTGCATATGTTGCCCCTGTTACTGTAACAAGAAGAACTAATCGTTGGGTTCTTGGAATTTTTTCCCTCCTAAAAGGGCTTGTGTGAAAGATTGTGAAGAAACTGGATGTGTAGGAGAAAAATGCTTTCCACATTGCAAATTCTCTTCAAATGGTGTCCCTCTTGATGGTCCATGGTACATGCAAGAACCCCTTTATTTGAAGTGGAAACAGTGGGATTGCCAAGGTGATTGCCGTTATCATTGTATGATTGATAGAGAGCAAGAAAGAGAGGCTCTTGGCATTGGTCCTGTCAAATATCATGGAAAATGGCCCTTCAAGCGTGTATATGGGATCCAGGTCCAACTCCTAACTACTATGAACCCGGGCAAGAATTTACTTCACTGTTTGTTTTGGATGTTAACTTGGTTTTATGGTACATGTACTTTGACGTGGCATTCCATTTTTTTCAGGAACCTGTTTCTGTTGTTTTCTCTGCACTCAACCTTGCAATGCATTTTCATGGTTGGCTCTCCTTTTTCATCCTTTCGTACTATAAGTTGCCTTTGAAGCAAGATAAGAAGGCATCCTATGAGTTTGCTAGTTTGTGGCATATCTACGGACTCTTGTCAATGAATTCCTGGTTCTGGAGTGCTGTTTTCCATAGTCGGTAAGCCTCTTTATGCCTTTCTTTGTCACCACCCCAATATTCCCTGAAGGCAAAGAGAGATTAAAATGTCGAGTGCCTGGTCCTATCAACTGCGCTCGTATTCTTTCACAAACACTCACACATTGTCTCCTTCGTAGGTTATCATAATTTTAATGTTGTGTTTATGCTTTAGTGTTCTTACTTGGAGTTCTCTAACTGCAGAGATGTGGAATTGACGGAGAAGCTGGACTACTCATCTGCTGTGGCGTTGCTTGGGTATTCGTTTATTCTTTCCATACTAAGAAGTTTCAATGTGAAGGCTGAGGCTGCCAGAGTCATGGTTGCTGCCCCATTGCTTGCTTTTATAACTACCCACATAATGTTCCTGAATTTCTATAAATTGGATTATGGTACGATTCTCCTCTTTACGTATTTACAATTTTTAATGCAAAGCTATGACCGATGGTAAATGTAGGCAGTTAGACATACACACATATATGGTATCACACACACAATGTGTGAGTGCCTTCTTTATGCTTGACTAACTGAATATTTGTCCTCTGTTTGCTCTTCATTTTCTTCTTATGAGATGAGTTATACAAGTATCTCGCTCTCATATACTTTTACTGTGGAAATTGGAATACATATATGCACCTATGAAAAGGAATTGAGTGTAATTTTAGGTTTGCAGCAATGAAAAAATAAAAAGTGAATACGTTTTCACTTGACCACTTGATCTACCCCATAAAGATTCCAAAACCATGAACTACTATGAAATGTTGATAGGTTTAGGCTTTAGCCTTATTTCAATCTTCGTTCTTTATTTTGGATGCTTTCTTATCTAGTTTCATCGCAATAATCTGAGAACATGTTCAACATCTTGCAGGGTGGAACATGAAAGTTTGCGTCGTAATGGCTGTGGGACAACTCCTCATCTGGGCAATTTTTGCTGGTGTCACTCGCCATCCATCCCGCCGGAAGTTGTGGCTGGTGGTAGTGGCAGGCGGCCTCGCAATGCTCCTGGAAATCTACGATTTTCCCCCATATCGAGGACTTGTTGATGCCCATGCTCTCTGGCATGCAACCACAATCCCACTAACTTACATTTGGTGGAGTTTTATCAGAGACGATGCCGAATTTCAGACCTCTAACCTGCTGAAGAAGACAAAATAAGATATTTTGTAGAATGCCTGAATCACTATTAACCTTGTAATTCTTCATTCTTGTGCCTAGTTTATTATTTAAGCTCTGTTATTGATTTCATGAGTGCTAGTTTGTATCATTCCAGTTATTCAGACCCCCCAAAGAGCGAGTTTTAATTGGATACTAATTCCACTATTTTGCAGAAACCAATTTACAGTGTTAGTCATGGACTCATGGATTCACAAAACATTTCATTTATTTGTTAATAAAATGACTTAGCATTTGATGAGTGAGATTCATCCTCTATTTAGTTAAACGGATACCAACAATTCCAAGTTTACAAAATAAAAGAATATAAAGATGTCAGTTATTAGTGTAGTATTGAAGACGTTATAAAACACATTATGGCCATTCCTACGCAGACGTTAATGTCAATATACATTTGCTACAAAAAAAAAAAAAAAAAAGAAAGTTGACATGCCTGACTTCTTAGTCTATTTTGTGCTACTATTTTATGGGAGAGGTGGGTTCCAAATTTTTTGAATTTTATTGTACATTTATAAAGGATTAAATTCATGAGGGATTGTTGA
>JAJQZP010000432.1:0-11407 GCA_025403435.1 Artocarpus heterophyllus
ATAAGGTGTTTGGTAGAGTGGTAAGAACTGTTAGTTAAACTGTTTTTACTCTAGTATGTGAAGCTGTACACTATAGCGATTTTTTTATTGTTACTATAGCATGTGAGAACTTTATACTGTTTATAGCAAAGAAAGTGGTAGAAACCACAGTCGCCAAGTAGGATGAAAAGCAACCGAGACTTTGGATATCACAACTTATTAGGAGATTTATATGGTGGGCACTAAAATAACAAAATGATTTTATCGATTGTATTTATTTTTTAAACGCAAAATTTGTAGATGGGTTGATTTTGACTAAATACAAGGTCGAAAACAACACTCTCATAGGCAGAGATTTGCATCCTAAAAGGATCCCAATTATTATTACAAATTATTTGCTTCAATATTTCACACTTACAGATTTTTCTTCTTCATGAAGGAAAAAAAAGGACATAAATCATCAATTAATAATTTTCAAACAATATCACATGACGCGTGGGCTCATTAATGTTTGCGATAACGTGGTAAAGGGTCATATTTACTATTTGGCCACCAAATTAGAAAAAAAAAAAAAAGGGCAAAGGAATTAATGAATTAATATGTGTAAAATGCTTAAAGTAGATATTAGTTTTCTTGCTAACTAAGTCGTTAGTACAAGGTCAAAGGTCAAAGTAGTTAGTAGTTGGATTTTCAGTGACTGATGATAAACTATTTTCTTCTAGAATCTATAATCAAAACTCTAAAATCAGGTACTTTAAGCTCTTAATCGAATTAGTTATGCTTGGCTATTACTCATATCTAACTTCCATAGGAAGCTGAATAACATAATAAAAATTACATATAAAAGAAAATAATAACGTGGCAAAATGATCTTAGGTGTTTAGTTTTATGGAATGAAATAAGAATAGAAATAAAAATATAGATAAATGTGAATAGGAATAGAAAAAAACTATTTCTCCTTTACCGAGAGTACAATGAATGACCCATCTATCGTGCTATCGTGATCAAATCCCTTTCTTGGCGCACTCAACTACGTCGAGCCTCCATTCCTTTCTGCGCTGCGCTTAGATCGCTGCCTTAAATCTCTATTTGGTGGTTAGTACCGATTAGAAGTAAAGGAAGGCTCTCTTGCCTGTATATTAATTCAATTGTTTCGTTGAGCATTAGAATTAGTATCAGAATGATGATTATTACGTTAGATTTTTTAATAAAATGTAATAGAATAATAACAATATGACAAAAGTACCCCTTTGTTCAAACTTTGATAATATTTAAAACGAATTAATATATGCTTTAAAGTGATTTTTTCTTTTTTGAAAGGAAAAGTGATTTTTTGCTTTATACGTTTTAAAGAGATTATTTTATTTTATCTATAACTAGTAACTCTAAACAATTAACTTTGTTAACAAAGATAATCATAATTTATATGTGAAAAAATTGTATGAAATATTGTTTAAGCACTAGTGATTACATTGAGTTGTAGTACAGTTAATATAATTAAATATATTTTTATATTAGGATAGTAAGAGGTAATTTAAGAAGAGAGAATTTAAAATTTTAATGGTTTACTTTATGAATGACTATTGAACCAAAATAAGTTGAATAGAAATTCCATAGGAATGTTTATTACTAAGCTTATTTGTCCAACAAAACATAAGAATGATGGACTTTAAGAATTGTTATTCCAATTAAATGGTTATTCCAGCAAACCAAATGCACCCTGAGCCCTAACTATGAGGAATTTCATGAGAATCCCTCAAAATCTTTAAAGAAAACTCAAAATAATTTTTGCGAGAATCAATTCTGCACCGCATCATATTATAGGGTGCTTGGAAACACAGTCAGAATTACATTTTATAGTTACAGCTAACCTTACTATAATATTCTTTCTCATAAAATTTGAAACAAATGTTAGAACAACATTTTGTGGTTTCAATTACGTTCCTAATACAGTTCAATGATATAAGTGCCTCACTATTACTAAAATTTATTTTTTTTAAAAAGTCACACTTCGAAATGTTGCAATGTTACAGAAAGACTGTTGAATAAGAAGAAAATAAAAAAATATAAAAAATAAAAATATTGGTTTTTTCAAATCATTGTGAATAAAAAAACAGGATACCTTATTAGTACTTACATAAGAAATAAAATATATATAATCTAGTTGAGGAAAAAATAAAGAAAGGAAATTACCTTTTTTTTTTGTTTATGTTTAGTATGGATTTTCTTCTGCAATATAAACAATGTATTAGGAAAGATTTGAAATTCCTTTATTCTTTTTTTTTTCTTTTATTATCTCTCATACTAAACACTATATGCTACTGAAATCCTTCAGTAGTTTTCTCACTTTTATATCTCTCAACTTTTTTCTATACAAAAATGTGAGAAAATTTAAAGTAAGCTTTATACTATTTTTCATGATTACTCATCTCCGACTTAACTTAAGCAAACAAATTTCTAACATGATGTACATCAATAAAAACGCCGCATGTGTATTAATTTTGCACAAGCTTTTATCGTAATGCACACGTTTTTGTTCCCATGTCGTGGCATGGGCGTTGAGAGTAAAATTACTTAAAACTATAAGAATGAAATTGTCGATGTCGATATATTTATTGAGGGTCTAAATTTATAAAAATGTTGGTAGATAATATTGATGTTGATACACGTAAAAATATTAAAATAACATTAGGATACTTGCATAAAAAATTATTTTGAAATAAGATTATAAAAAATTTTAAAGGACAAAAATACTTTAATTGATTTACTTCGATCAATAATATTATATACAAGACAATTATTATAAAATAAACATAATAATTCAATGGATATTTGTAGATGTGTCCATAGAAATATAGAAGAACTCCAATGTTTGGTAGAAATTTATTTTTAATAGACTATTTGTTGGTAGAAGTTTTATAAGCTAACTTTTTTTTTGGAAGGATTTTATGGGCTAATTTTATTCATCAAGAATTTGTTTCTCTCTCTAATCAAACCACATTCGTTAAGAAATTCTTTTCTTCAGAGTGCATTCATTAAGGAATTCTAATCACAACGTGAAAGGGTATATTTATATGTAAAATATAAATGCGTATATGGAAGATGTGAAAGGATTTAAGTTCAAATAAAAGAAAAAGACGTGCAAGGTTTTGACGTTATAAAGGGTCAATTATTAAATTTAAAATGGGCACCAACAATTATTCCTGCTTTGATGGCTTCATACATTTATGACATTTTGCTACTATTGTTATTCTTTCTTTTTAATATATATTGCCACGATTGTTATTCTTTGTTTCCAAGTTTATTTTGTTTTTATTAACTTTTTCCATATTTTCTTTGTACTTTTTCCCCCCAGATATTACGCAAGTACATGTTCTTTGCAATGCTATCGTTTTAACACTGCCTCAAATGCTACACATATTTCTTGGCTAAAAAAGAAGTTTCTTTCATGTTTAGACAATTTAACGAAAATATTGTTACCTTTGACAGCGTAAAATTCACGCTTTAGATTATTATTTTAACTCTCCAATTCATATTTGAATCGGTAATCCATCTCTAATGAGGTATAAATGTCGTGTTTCAACGTCAAAATTTGGTAGTTGAAATCTTTAACGCCAAATTACGTTTTACATGACATAACAAAGGTATAAATCCGATTTAAAAACATATAAAAAAATCCAAAATACGTAACAGCCAAATGAATGAATCTAATGAAAATGACAATTCACAACATTAATAGAATACCTTATGTATATATCGATTATACCCTATTAAAATTGTTAATTAAAATATTTTGGTTACGGAGTACCAAAAAAAAAACCATCTTACGTACAACACACCCCTATATCGTCACGTTATATTATAATGCAATATGATTTTCAATAAAACTCGACTAACTAAAATTATATACTTAATAAAATGATATTTTTTTATTTTACCTACAAGAAGAATCGTCATTTTTCACTATCGATAAAAATTGACATTTTAACTTAAATTATATGCTTTAAAGGTATGATTTTTAAGTGTTGACGTTAAAAATTTAAAATACACGAAATAAATTTGCTCTTTCTTAAATCAAACTATTAAAAAATTAATAAAATGGCTAAAACAACAATATAAATAGACAATAAAAAAAAAAACAATTCTTGCCGTAAGGAAATCTTTTATTTATTTTTTGATGATTCCCTTGTAAGATGCAAAGAATTACTTTATCAACGTGATACAAATTTGAAATGTTAAATATTTATCAAGTTCGTTTAATTTCTCATACTCTCGAATCATACTAAACTGGTATGATTCTACGATTCAAATTGTATACCTACAATCAAACATCTTTTCATATCTTACTCTACAAGTTTCTTTATTTTCAGGGCATTCAACACATTTGTTCCCTCAATTTCTAGTAATTGACAAGTTATGTCCAAAATTTAATTTTAATAAATTACTCTGAATTTTACAAGTCTTGCAGAGAGTGTGGGAAAATCTAGGACGAAGTATCCCAAAAAAAAAACTAGGACAAAATTAGCATTTAAAAGATAACACTCCCGTACACATTATGTGAGTTCGAGCACTTCATCAAGTGCATAAAACATTTTTTTTTTTCATATTATAGTTCAATTTATTAATCTATGGATGCTCTAATGTTTTATTATGAGATTTTTACATCACTGTATAAAAAAAACTACCCTGCCAAGTAGGACTTTATTTTAAGTATGAAATATGTATTAGGTTTTTATAGCTTTTCATACCTTAATGTTCATAAAACATACTCTACATATTTATAAAAGCTTCATTTTATTACACTCAAAGAGCAATCTTACACAATCACCGCAATCAAACCTTTAAAAATTTGATTCAATTACCGCAATTTGTCAAATCAAATTCAATAAAAGTATGTTAAACTAAAAGTAAGAAAAATTTTACTATATTATGTGAGGACTTTACACCATAGCTTATTTTTATTTACACTATAGCATATGAGAGCTTTACACAGTCTTAATAATATAGTTGAAATAAGGTTGTCAAAAGAATGCTCAAGTTAAAAAAAAAAGTTTTACCGGCTGTTTGATAACGGTTTCTACCACACAGTTTACACCACAAACTCAGTTATGAACAGTGTAAATTCTCATATGGTATAATAAAAATAGTTCTAATTAACGGTTGTTACCATTTTTTTAAACACACTCTTAATATACAGTTAGAAGGAGGCTATAAAACATACCCATAAATTCAAGTTAAAAAAAAAAAAAGTTACGAGGAAAGGTTAATATTTTTAACTCGTTCGCCTTTACGCGGACTGTGAGTGTGTAGTTTCACCGCCATCCGAGATTTGAGTTCCCTTTTAAAGAATCAGACAACTTTTGCGACTCCTCATCCGACCGCGTCTGAGTTGTCTTTAAAAGTTTCCGCGATTTGCGTTCATGTCAAAGGGCAGTTTCGTAATTTCATCCCACACAAAACTTCGATGTTTTTGGTTTATTCCTTAATTAACTCCCGTAAGCAAACAATTAACCAAGTTCAAGACTTCTTCTTTCGACAAAGGAAGGCCTTTGACGTTGGGAGGGAAGAAGAAGAGGATATATAGAAAGAAAAAGAAAATAAAAAAAGAAAAAAGGAAATTTACTCAAAAGGAAAAAAAGGCGAATCCGCTTCTGGGGCAGAGCGAGAGGCTTAATCCCTTCTACAACAAAATTTTAAGATTGTCGAAGGGTTTAAGCTTCTCTTATTATTGATCAAATTCTTTTTCATTCTTTTTTAGTTTTTTTTATTCATTTTTTGGTCTTGTGAGCATAAATTTTTAGTCTTGAGACGTGGGCGAGTTCAAAAGATTCTGCTGCTGAACTTGGAAGATCGTCATCGGGAGAGATTTTGAAGTAGTAGATCCAAAACGAAACCCGGTTTCCGATCCGATAAATCTCTGTGGACATGGTATTTGTTGATGATATTTCTCTCTAGTGTATATTATCTCATTTGAACATCTGGGTTGTCGTAATTATTCGGAATGCGTATATATTTAATGGGTAGTTATTAGTTCATAGCGTAAAAGCACTGATCTATACTCTAGTTGAAGCAGGTCTAAGTATTAGTGATATCTGCTCTAACTGATTTGTTTTGATATATTGTTTTTTCGATTTTGTCTTGATCACATTCAGATTTGTTTACTTTTAATCATTTTTGTGAGGCCAATTTTGGTTTTTAGTAAACTGTAGAGGAATATAATGTATCAAACTGCAGAGTACTTTAGCGTAGCTTTTTCTGGAATTATGTGGCAAAGCTTTATGTAGACTTAGTAATATCGTTTGTAACCCAGATAGAGCCTTGCCATTTAAATTCATGAATTTGAATATGTGGATGAATTTGAATTTGAATTTGAACTTCTTAAATTCTAATCTTTGATCCAAATGAATTACTAGATTATAATTTTACTTTCAATATGTAATTCTGATGTTCCATCTTCTGGACCAATTCAAGGCCTTTATCTGTGAGAAACTGATAAATTTGTGCAACCGTCAACTATTTTCTGTCAATTTGGATTTTTGAAGTCCGAAGAAAATCCCACAGCAGCTGGTGTGCAAGAATTCTGTGGAAACTTTTGTACTCGTATTTTCTCTTTTTTCTATTTCTATTGCTATTTCTGTGAGAAAGTGGTACCTAGATAAACAAAATTGACAGTATAGGAATTGAGAAAATGATGACCTCTTTGTCTTTCATTTCGCCTCTTGAAAATGATGTGGGGAGTACATGCATATTTAAATTTGGGTCGATAGATATTGCCCACATTCAGTTTGCTCCTTGGTGGTACACTACTTCCGTTAAGCATGCAATTATAATGCTAGCTTATTTGGTATCTTAATTCTGCTTTTTAGGCTGGTGCCTTCAGTCCTGTGGTTGGATCTCTTGTTTGGATAGAAGATCCTGATGTATCTTGGATAGATGGCGAGGTTGTGGAGATTAAGGGTCAAGATATTAAAGTCCTCTGCACTTCAGGGACGGTGTGTGCTTTCTGTACTATTTTCTTTTGTTGTTACGCATGTCTTGCTCACAGCTCACTAAGTTCTCTTTCCTCCATCTACTAATTAGCAATTTGTATTCTTTCCTTATGCTTTTGGTGGAAAATTCAGGTTGTTGTTAAAGCTTCAAATGTTTATCCTAAAGATGCTGAAGCCCCACCCTGTGGAGTGGATGATATGACTAAACTGGCTTATCTGCATGAGCCAGGAGTCTTAGACAATTTGAGGTCAAGATACGATATCAATGAGATATATGTAAGTATTCAATTGTCAAAGTTTACAAACTCTCTCTCTCTCTCTTTGAGGGTTAGGGGTCTGGGGTTTTGGTTAATTTTATGACATATTGGTAGATGTTGTACGGATTCTTCTTTATCATGCCTGTTCACATTCACTCATTAAATTATGTGTTCAGACTTATACAGGGAATATTTTGATTGCTGTGAACCCTTTTTGTAAGCTACCTCACCTTTATGATAGTCATATGATGGCACAATATAAAGGAGCAGCCTTTGGTGAGCTGAGTCCACATCCTTTTGCTGTTGCGGATGCTGCATACAGGTATCTTGACTTTTGAGATTATGCCTCTATATTCTTCGTGTTTTCCTTTTTATATGCTTCTATGTAAAATTCATTGCTGTGGCTACAGACTTATGATGAATGAGGGAATAAGCCAGTCAATTCTGGTTAGTGGCGAAAGTGGGGCTGGTAAAACAGAAAGCACAAAATTGCTCATGCGTTATCTTGCTTACATGGGAGGGAGAGCTGCCACTGAGGGCAGGACTGTTGAACAACAAGTTCTTGAGGTATGAAGGCTTCAGAATCTCATTTGCGCGACAAACCAGCATGAAAATTTCTTTTGCCAATAATCTCTTCGCATTGACTCTGGAACATATGCTCTTGTTTTTCTGCTTTGCAGTCGAATCCTGTTCTAGAAGCATTTGGTAATGCAAAGACTGTTAGGAACAATAACTCAAGTGGATTCTGAATCTAGAGGCCTCCTTTCACGTTTATTATGAATTTTATGTCATTCTATATGTTTGATTTGCTGTTCTTCCCTCTAAATTTCCCTTTGCATGTTTTGTTGCAGTCGTTTTGGTAAGTTCGTGGAGATTCAATTTGATCAGAGCGGGAGAATCTCAGGAGCTGCTGTAAGAACTTATTTGCTCGAAAGATCGCGTGTTTGTCAGGTGTCTGATCCTGAGAGAAACTATCATTGTTTTTACATGCTTTGTGCTGCACCACCAGAGGTAATGGATTGTTTCTTTCCGTTCCGCTTCATTAAAAGAATTAGGAACCACACAAGCCGAGCATTTTCCTAATATCTTGATATTTCTGTCTTTGGTTTGAAAGAAATGATCTGTTTCATGATAGTGAGAAACTGGACAGAAATAACAATACAAGGTAAATTCCTCATTGGAAGATTCCTATTAATTTTTTGCAGGACATAAAAAAATACAAATTGGGACATCCAAGGACGTTTCATTACTTGAATCAGTCAAATTGCTACGAGTTGGATGGGTTGATGATGCGAAGGAATACATGACACGAGGAGGGCAATGGAGATTGTTGGAATTAGTTCTGACGAGCAGGTAAATATTGTTGGAGTTGGCTTAAGTGACAGAACTCTCCAAAAAAATTCCTACTTGAAGTCTTACATCTTTCTTTTGGCTTTTATATCCTGCTCAGGATGCTATATTTCAGTTGTGGCTGCAATCCTTCATCTTGGAAACATCGAGTTTGCAAAAGGGAAGGAAATAGACTCGTCTACGCCAAAGGATGAAAAATCTTGGTTCCACCTAAAAACTGTTGCTGAGCTTCTCATGTAGGTGCATTTGACTTGTAACAGTTGCAGGACAATTCTCTACTATAGAAAATTACATCCTGTATGCTCTGGAAAAAATTATAATTCTTGAATCATATGGTTCATCAGGTGTGATGTGAGTTACTGGAAGATTCTCTTTGCAAACGTGTAATTGTAACTCGTGATGAAACAATCACAAAGTGGCTGGATCCGGAGTCCGCAGCTGTCAGTAGAGATGCTTTGGCTAAAATTATCTATTCGAGACTGTTTGACTGGTAAGTTTTTCAGTGATTAGATATGTCTTACGCTTCTTACCTTTCTTTTGTTTCATCATCTTTTTCCCACTTTCATTTCTGAATGTAATTTGATATGTGGTTCTCTGTTTCTTAATTTATGTCACTTTCGTTCTTGTTTCTGCAGGCTTGTGGATAACATCAATAGTTCAATTGGTCAAGACCCTAACTCAAAGTTCCTAATTGGGGTTCTGGATATTATGGATTTGAGAGTTTCAAGACAAACAGGTGCTTAACAGTATGCCTTTTGTTTTCATAATTGACGTAAAACATCAAGGGAACTGATGCAAAAATGTAGGTTCAAATTAATTAACTGACATTGATGCTGGTATGATGTTCTTCAGTTGTTTAAACATCGGTTATATAGATGCCGTGAGCTTCAATTCAAATTCTAGATGTCCTGATTTTAACTTCTTGGAGTATTATATGACTAGGGAAAGAAAAATACGAACAATTGCATTCCTCGGCTAGTGAAGTGGTGATAGCCTATTACCTATAGCTATTGTAGTATATAACCAATAATGTGGCACTATTTTCGAGAAATCATAAGATGAGTGTCAAATAATTGAACCTGAAAATGATTTTTTGGAAGTTGGATTCTTTCAGCTGACTTGTATCGTTTGCAGTTTTGAGCAATTTTGCATCAACTTGACAAATGAGAAACTTCAGCAGCATTTCAATCAGGTTTGTTCATGGAGGGAATTTCTGCTTCTGTATTCTTGGCGCTCTTTACTTATTTGATTATATTTTTTCCTTCTGGACAGCACGTTTTCAAAATGGAGCAAGAAGAATATAAAAAGAAGAAATTAATTGGAGCTACATTGAGTTTGTCGATAATCAGGATATCCTTGATCTCATTGAAAAGGTTTGCATTATCTAAATGTGCATATTGTTTATAAATTGGATATTCTCAGAGAATCTTGCCTGATTCTGTTCTTGTTTTTACTTTATACGTAATTTCAGAAACCTGGTGGCATTATTGCTCTTCTGGATGAAGCTTGGTAAGTGGTTGATATTTCCTTTGACGCATGAACATCAGTACTATTGTTAAGTTGGTATGAACTTTTTGGACTATTATCATGGCAAGATAGCTGAGGTTCTTTGTGTTGTAGTATGTTCCCGAGATCAACTCATGAAACGTTTGCCCAAAAGTTGTACCAAACGTTCAAAAATCACAAGCGCTTTGCCAAACCAAAATTGTCGCGTAGTGACTTCACAATTTGCCATTATGCTGGTGATGTAAGCAGGATCATTACACATAGTTTAATATTCGTTTTGTTGTATTTTTAATATTTAGGCCAGATGATTCGTAATAAATATCTTTAGGACCGAAATTGCATGTGACAATGGTTTAATGTAACTTTCAGGTTACTTACCAAACAGAGTTGTTCCTGGACAAGAACAAAGATTATGTGGTTGCTGAACACCAGGCACTCTTGAGTGCTTCAAAATGCTCATTTGTGTCTGGATTGTTTCCGCCTTTAGCTGAGGATTCATCCAAAACATCAAAGTTCTCTTCAATAGGTTCTCGGTTCAAGGTTGTTTTTCTTTTACTGCTTTTACAGTAATCCAACTTGCTATCTTGAATAGCCTTGTGGCTTATGAATTCCTCTTTTGAACTTCATGCAGCAACAATTGCAACAATTGCTTGAAACTCTCAGTTCCACTGAGCCACATTACATTCGTTGTGTGAAACCAAATAACCTTCTGAAGCCTGCAATTTTTGAGAACAAAAATGTTTTGCAGCAATTGCGGTGTGGGGTAAGGGAATTGATATCTAAAGACAATGATTTCTACATATATCGATCATTTGAATATCATTGTTGCAATTAAAACTTTCTACTTTAATTCATGATTTATTTTCAGGGTGTCATGGAGGCTATTAGAATTAGTTGTGCTGGATATCCTACTAGAAAACCCTTTGTTGAATTTGTTGATCGATTTGGTCTCCTTGCACCTGAAGTTTTGGATGGGAGGTAAACATTTTCTCTCTCTCTCTGGTTATTTGTTAGATTATTTGCTACAATGTCATAGGTCCTGACCTTTTTCCCCTTTTTTAATAGTACTGATGAGGTCACTGCTTGCAAGAATCTACTAGCAAGGGTGGGACTTGAAGGATATCAGGTATCTATTTTAGAACGTTTAGAATTAATCCTTAGTATGATTTTAATTTCCTCCTCCGGATTGTATTTGCCAAGTTTTCAGTCATTTTTTATGGACCACTTTCTTTGGCTCAATTGCTTGGCAAGCATAATGTGTGCTTTATGATACTTATACATTTTGGTGAATTACATCCTTTACTGCCTTTACCACCTACACTTCAA